>PVKA01007057.1:0-79900 GCA_004027165.1 Ctenomys sociabilis
GCTGGTCTCGAACTCACAACAATCCTCCTGCCTCAGCCTCCCGAGTGCTGGGATTACAGGCATGCACCACCACGCCCGGCTTTTAAACTTAGGCTTTTATTGAACAACCTTCTGTAACATGAATACTGATATTGACCATAATAATGTTAATACATGATTAAAAACACATTATAATTTACATTCTGGTTTTGAACATCAAGATAAATTGGAATACTTGCCTTTCTGTTGCTGGTATTGCAATTTGAAAGGCCTAATAAATAAAAGCCTTTGCAGAGGATATGTACATTGAACTGTTGTCAAGAACTTTATGAAGACAGATGATTTTTTAGCAAAGGAAAAGTAAAACTGTCTCATTGAAGCTGAGTTTTTCTGGAGTTAATAGCTGTTATCGTTGCTAGATTTCATTGCATTGTTAATATTATTTATAATATGATTAAGATCTAGCATTCATTACATATCATTTATGTCCAACAATAACTAAGAGATAGGGAATTCCAGGCCACAATATACTGCAAGTCCTTTGTCACATCAGCAATGGTCTTAAATTGCATCAGGCTAATCAGGTCCCCTTTCTTTATGGAGGGCGAAGGAGCAATGGATTTAAAATCAAAAACAGGAGAGGAGACATGAGGTTATCAGAAATTCACCACGAAGAAGCAACTCATTCAGGGTGCTACAGACTGTCACTTTTATTCTTTACAGTGATTATCTTCAATTTAGAGAGGAAATTTTGAAATAGTCACAAGGAACTTGCAGATGCTTCTTCCTGTTTTTGGAAATTATTGTCCTCGTGTTCAACTTCTATGTTGTGATTCTTTCTATCATGATTTGCTACAAACAACACTTGCCTCCTGTATAACCCCAGTACAGCCTTCAAAAGGGAGATTAACACTGATATATTACTATCAAGTCATCCTCACAGTCCACTCAAAGGTTTTTACAAGCCTTCTTAATACTGTCATTTTATAGTGAAAGACTTGTCAGAACCAAGAGTTGTGTTTAGGTGTTATGCTGTTTTAATTGCTTTTGATCTGGAATAGTTCCAGATTCTTTCCTTGACTTTCATGACCTGAATTAATACTTTTGAATCTTGTAGGCCACATATTGTGTACAATTCTCTTTAATTTAGATCAGTCCAATGATGTGACCTCATTGGACTCAAGTTATTTAATAATTGCCTAAATATCACAAAACTGGTGATGGAATTTTCTTGCTGCATCCTATCAGGTGGCTCAAAATTTCTGGGGAGCCCAAAACAAATGCTCTTAGCTTCCTTCATCCCACTCAGTCTAATTCACTGTACTAGTCTCTACTTCCACCGCTGGTTGGCTCCTCATTTTGCTTTGGCTGACCTCATACATTTCACTATCCTTCCATAGGTAGGGGGGTCTTACAGTTCTAGAACTGAAGTTCTTTGTAAGGCAAGAGAAAGGAAGGGAAGACAAGGTAGGACCAGACAAGACAGAAGGAAAGGTGTTTCATTCCTTGGAAAAGGAATGAAAACAAGTTCATAAATTTTGTTGAATGAATTAAAAGCCAATACATGGGTAACTAGTTATAAACAAAGATTTTGGAAATCATCATTCCCATCATAAAAATTAACAACTCTTCAAAAACTCATCAGAGAACTAAATTCACAGGTAAATTACCAGGCAAAACTTAAAGAATTAGGCATCTAAGGGTCACAGTTACCCCACCTACCCCAAGTGCCACTGTAGTCGGCATGAAACACTGTGGTGGCATCTACTTCTGAAATCAGAGGCCTGAGTGGTAGAAGCAAGGACATCACAAGTTTAGTCCCACCTTTGACAAATTTGTGTCTTAGCAAGATCTTGTCTCTAAATGAATGAAGGAATTAAAAAGGATGCAAAACCCTGGTTCAATACCCAGCACCCTGGCATGGAGGGAAGGACACTTGACTAAATGCCTAACTAAACACTAGGAACTGAAGGGCCAGCCAAATATCTCAGAAGATTAAAGTGGCTGCAAGCAGGCGCAGGGGCCAAGGGTTTGATCCCCAGGGCTGTCATACTGGCCCCACCCCTACGGCGCACTGAGATAGTGACTGAGACTGGGGGTGGGGATGCACACCTGTAATCCCAGCTTTTGGGAGGCTCCAAACTTCTCGGGATGTGGACCACTTCAAATCCGGTCTAGTAGTGAGGCCCTGAACTCCCTGTAGACCCTTCCCTAAAAAATACAAAATAAATAAAAAAATAAAGAAAAGTAAATAAATAAACACTAGTGACTGGGTTAGTCAAGTGTTCCCAGAACAAGAGCAGTATCTGCCTAATCCTCCAGTTGGAGAGACCCTCACACTACCGTAAGCATTACCTCTGAAAGCAGCGACATCCTCATGGAAGAAACAGGCCTTCCAACTTCCAGCAGAAGGAGAGGAAGCATAACTATGGAAATTGCCCAGGCCATTCTGCTGTCTATAGCAAAGCCTACCTTTAAAGGAAACTGTTCTACTACAACCCAATCCAGTGGGTTTTACCATAGTCTCACTGACCTGCGGAAAGGAATATACCTGACTCCAGTCACTCTAGCCTTCCTAACTCAGTTAAGGAGTTGAAAATGAAAGCTGAGAAATACAATTAGATATCACAGTCTAGGTCTCACAGGATCACAAATAGTCTGAGTTCTTCTCATAGGACTAAAAGGTATTTCATCTCCTTTAAAACTTTTACTACGGCATCAGTAAGGAACCTCTACAGTAAGTCATTATTGTTTGAAAGAACACCATAGTTTAAATTTGGGTGGGTCTTAAGAAAATCCAAACACAGCAGAGGATACAAAAACAAAAATAGCAAAAAATATTGTAATAATCTGAAATATACATCTAAATATAATAGAAAACACAGTCTAACTTCTGGGTCAGATGAACATAACACCTCACTGAAAGATCTATTTATCTCAATTGATTTTATAATACATCATATCTAACTTTCAATTAGAAAATCACAATAAAGTTCAGTCCTTTGTTCTGTGAAAAAAAATCACAATAAAATTAAAAGTGTAAAAATGAAAATAACCAGGAAACAAAACAGAAGGAAACATTCTCTCCTGATACATACAGTCTGAAGAAATAGGGAAAGAACTAGAATAAAACTCATATATGGGGGCCAGGAAGATGGCTCAGTGGAATAAGTGCTTCCCTGGCAAGCATAAGGGCCTGAGTTCAATTCCTGGTTTTTCCAAAAGACAAAACAAACAAACAAAGGAAAAAAAATACTCACATATGACAGAGGTTTAGAAATTATCAGATTGAGAATTTACAACTATGATGAATATATTAAATTCTAATGATAAATATTTGTAAATATTAATGTTAAAGGACACATAGTTAATGTAAACATAGAACTAGAAACTCTACAAATGAATCAAAAGCAACTCAGCACACTTAGCGGCTGCCTAGGCAAGTGCAGGGACGTGAGTTCAATCTCTGACACCAGATGCTGAGCTAGCACTGTGCCCAGTCACACTGAACCAGCAACAGAGTCTGTAATCCCAGCAAGGGTTGGGGGGCTGAAACAGAAGGATCATTACCAGTCTCAGCTGCATAATGAGACCTTGTAGCAAGTACATTTAAAAAAGGGAAGAAACAAATTCAAAGAATGAAAAGGAAATGCTCTCAATATCAAATATACAATGTAAACAGTGAATTCTGTGTTCATCAGTAGCCTGAACATAGTAAGAAGAAAGAACTAGTGACTTTGAAGATGTATTAATACAGACTTTCAAAACTATAAAGATGAAAATTGCTGAACTGTTAATTAAAGATGGAGTCCTGTGTGTGTAAGAATACTAGCAAGGTTAAAAAAAAGAGAAATATTTGAAGCACTAGGACTTTGAAGTTTTCCAAAATTATTGGCAGATACCAAATCACAAATACAGAAAGCTCAGAAAAGAACGGGCAATCTGTGTAGGCATATCTCATTCAGGTTTGGAAAAAAAAAATCAAAGATAAAAAGGAAAATAATACAAGAAGTCAAGGAGGAAAAATGGATGAATAAAGATAATAATTATATGAGGTTGCTCTTTAGAAGTGTCAGTAAGAAGAGAATGCAATGAAATATTTAAAAGAGTAAGAGAAAACAACCACCTACACTTATATCCAGGTAGTTTTCTTCAGAAGTGAAGAGCAAATAAAGACTTCATTAGTAAAATAAACCAGACTTGCATGTGCAAACATCATATTGTTTTACTAATGTAAAGAACTGAAACAGTAAATAAGATCCAGTAGATAA
The DNA here is from genome assembly GCA_004027165.1 of Ctenomys sociabilis. Taxonomy (NCBI): domain Eukaryota; kingdom Metazoa; phylum Chordata; class Mammalia; order Rodentia; family Ctenomyidae; genus Ctenomys; species Ctenomys sociabilis. The sequence goes on from PVKA01007057.1 coordinate 4,251, forward strand.
TGGGAAAGGGAAAGAGACTGCTCAAAATGAAAAAACAAAACAAAACAAAACAAAACAACAACAAAAAAACCCCAACTATGATGGGGGAAAGAGAAAAGAAAGAAGAGAAAAATACATATATATATATATATGCAAAAGCTACCTAAGATAATAGTACCACTAATTTCTATTCATTCATTGAAAGGAACGGATAGTGCTTATATTTTTTAACCAATTTTGCATGCCTATTTCTGGTAAACTGAGTAATTACTTTGAAGATAACAATATACAATATAACAACTATTGTTAATTTTCTATCATCTTGTTTTGAAATCCTGCATTGTTTTTAATTGCTTTTCTTTCTTCAAAATAGAAAATATTCAAAGTGATATATAGGAAATTAAAACCTCAATCATAATCTGGCAAAACCATTTGAATGAAAGTGCAAATAGACTTTTAGACCTTAAAGACACCACTGCAGCTAGTGGAAAAGTAGGAAAAGATCTCTTAAAAATAGGTAGGATGCAGGAAAAAATAATTCAACACCTACAAGGCAATGAAGAATGAACAATGTGAGACTAATAGACATCGATGAGAAAGAAGGAGTCAATACAAATAATATAAACAGAATATGGATGGAAGTAATAGCAGAGAACTTCCCAAATATGGGGAAACAATCTGGCATTCAGGTTCCTGAAGCATATAAACTCCAAATAACATCAACCCAATTAAAAACACATCCAGAGATATAATAATGAAGATTCCAGAAATTCAGCACAAGAACAGTATACTAAAAGCCAATAAAGAAAAGAAACAGATCACTTTTAAAGGAAAACCCATCAGAATAACAACATAATCCATCAAGTCAAGAACATGGAGTACTATAAGTCTTCTAAGAACACAAATTCCAACCCAGACTGATATCCCCTGCAAAACTCTTTCAAGTAAAATGGAGAAGTGAAATACTTCCATGACAAAGAACAGTTTAAGAATTTCATGATGGGAAAGCCAAGCCTACAAAGACTACTAAAAGATACTCTAGAGAAGGAACAAACTGACCACAACTCCATGAATGAGAATAGAAAGAACTCAGCAAAGAGGGCAAACAATTAAAAACAGGAGAATAAGAGGTATTCAAAAGTGGTCTTTCATTTATTCTTTTGTACACAGCAGCAAACTATTTCCATAAACCTACTCTACGTATGGACTTCTCCTGCACCTTATGGGTCATGATTCTATCTGGGTCTACAGCGTGGATATCAAGGAAACAGCAGTAGCTCAGTCCCACAAGTGACACCTGGCCACCAGTAAGCATCACAGACACAAAACATCCACCACATACTAGAACTTTGTGTGGTATCCTATCCCCAAACTGTTAGAAGTGCTAGTCATTTATTTGCCATTCCAGTATTTATCTTGCTTTATTCTTAGTAATTCTTTACTATCATGAAAACTTTTTCTTAGTTCAATTGTTTTGAAACATTTAATTTTTAATTAATTAGTATTTACTTTTCTGAAGGTTGCTTAATCTTCATTTTTGGTTTAAAATTTATACTGTATCTTTGACTTACAATCTACTTAAAAGACATGGTATGACATTGTCTAGCATTGGAAACTTTAAAAACTATATTTCTATTTTCCATTGACTTTATATTACTTCTTCCTTTTATACACAGAGACACACACACACAGACACACACACAGACACACACACACACACACACATAAAAAATGTATAACCTGACTTAAAATTGGTACTGTTTCATAGAAATCTTTAATGACCTTTTAAATGGGTTCCTCTAATATATTTTACATAGCCCTGCATAACTATTATTTTGAGAGCTCTTTATTCCTTATCCAGGACCATACAGCAACTTCTCTTGCCTTCTGAATTATGCTCTTTATTATTTCCTGTATGCTACTTGTGGAGGTATTAGAATAGTTTGAATTTGTATAACTGGAAAATATTTGACTTTCAGTTTTCAAAGGCATGTTTGCTAAGTATAAAATTCAGAGAGGACAGATTTTTTTCTTTCTTTCGGTCCTTTAATTAGTCTAGTTTCTTACACACTTGGTCTTTTTTTTCCTTTCTAATGTGAAATAAGATGCTATTTAATTTTGTGCTTTTATAGCTAATATTTTTATGTATATGTTTTGATGATTTTTTTCTTTACAATTAGTTCTGGACAATTTCATTTTGTGTACCTTGGTATGATTTTATTCAAATTTCTTGTGCAAAAGGTTCATTTTTCCTGGAAATATAGTGTTATAAGTTCAACTAAATTCTGAAATTTTAAGTATTTAAGTATTTATTGCCTATCCCTTTCTACTTTGAGAATTCTAATTATATGAATATAAGTTTCTTGATTTTGATACAGAGTGGACTATTGTATGACTGATCTATAAATTCTTTCTTCATTTTTATTCTTGATGATTTTTATTGTTATATTCATTTAAGTTTATAAATAAGTTATTTACAATGTGCAATCTATTATTAATCTCATGCTATGTATTCATTTCAGAAATATTTAAAATTAACTGTGGCTACATCTTATATCTTTCACATTTCTATATTTGTCTACAATTTTTAATATGATATGTAATTATTGTTTTCAATAAAGGTAATAAAAAATAATTAAATTGAAGAAATTTTCTGTGAGCAGATCTACTTTACAAGAAATGTTAGAAAAAATTTATTCAGAAATATGAAACTGGAAAATCATAATTTTACAAATAAAGGGAGAGCATTCAAAATAAGTAAGAAAAATTTTGTATTTTTATTATTCTCGATATAATAGCAGATCTTTCAAAATAGTAGCAAGACCACAGCAGATGATAACAGATTACATATAAGATGTATGACAGCAATATTTCACAAGGAGTGAAAGAAATGAATCAGAAATGTTTTGTTTTATGGTCATTGTAGAATGATTTGTAAAGTGATTTAGGTATAAATGTATTTTACATATTATTTATATAATCATTAAAACATTTTAAAAGAAATTTGGCTGATATGTTAAGCCCCGTATTTATGAAAAGAATGCATCCCGCCTGACTACACAGGACTCATCTCAGGTGTACAACTCTGATCCAACATGTGAAATGCTAACATAATTCATTACACCAACAGGAGGAAGAAGAAATGTATATTACCATATCAATGAATGGGGAAAGCACATTGGAAAAAATTCAGCAAGGGCAGATCAAAAATTCTCAGAAAAAAATATATATTTGCTTAACAATTTATAATGCTGAACTCAATCAGCATAGTTCTTGGGGTGGAAGGTTGAGATGCCAACAATGTACAAGAAATGGAGAGGATAGAAGGTGTGCTGTTGATGCTGGTGGAGAAGCTGTTATGCCAGTTTGTGTGACAGGAACTTAGCTGTTCTGCCTGGAGCAGCACCTCACTGTTGCTGAGGATGGCTGCAGTTTTCTGAGCTTTGGTCTTTACCTTGAGTGTCACATTCTGGCTCCAGGGCAGACCCTTCAGCCTGCTGTCAAGGAAACTTCATCCTGCTGGCACAGACTTCCTAGCTGCCACCACTGACTAACCTTTGGGTGTAGATTTCCCAGTGTAGATCTTAATACAGACTTGAATGAGACATTGTAGTGGGCTCTAGGATGTCAGCTGAACTCGTGCTTCACCTTAGGATGGGGAATAAGACAGAAATGCCTCCCAACATTTTTAAGAAGAAGTAATTAACGCAGTAGAGCAATGAAATATGTACAGTTTAATAGTGACAGAATGAAACTGTTCTAGGTGAAAATCCCAAAGAATAGATGGAAAACATATCTATAACAAGGAATGATAGAAAAGAGGTAGAATATAAGATTAATAGATAAAAGTCAGTTGCTTTATAACAATGTAGCAATGGACAATTGGAATTTCCTTTTACATTATTATTACATCAGTGTCATTTACTTGCCACAACAGCCCCAGATACTTAGATTGATATAAACCTAATAAAATGTCAGCAGCACTAGTGAACTCTCATGAAAGAAATCTAAGATATAAATTAATGAGGAAATATTCATGTTCATGGATAGGTCCATCTTAAAGTTGGCCTAAAATAAAATGCATTATTTGAACAATAACAAATACGTGCAGTAAAAGATAGTCTCTATAAATGAATATAAAATCAAAATATGTTCCCCACAGACTTTAGTTCTATATTCCATTGTTGAAGTGTCTATATTTTCCTATGGAGCATTGTTATTTACTTGGGACATGAATGTATGCTTGTATTTATATGTATATTTATATATTTGCATACCTATACCCCTTGTGTTTATAAAATGTGGGTAATTAATTACTTTAATGATATTACTTGGAGATCTTATATGTCAGCAGCATAATCATAAGTAATTTATAACATTGGGTTATTGAGTAGCGCAGTGGCGGTGGTTGGTTCAATCTCTAGCACTTGAAAAAAGGAATTATCTACCTATTTATCTATCTATAAAGAAAGAGTGACATTTGTCCATTATTAATGAGTATTTAAATAATTGTTGTTGTCCTTCTGTTTATTTTTCATTAACAACAGATTTTTGTAGAAACCTTTGTAGAAATATATTGCCATAGTTTTATACAGTGTCACCACAGCATAAAATTCTGGATGCACATTTTAAATTTCAGGTAAATATTAATAAATTTTCCTCCAAATTTGATGGTAACATATAACATCATTTGTCTAAAACTGTTGTTACAATTTCAGTAGGAGAAGAGAAGCATTTGTTTTAATATTGACTTGAGTTTATAAATTAGACTGTTTATATTCATTAAACTTTTTCACTTTTGATGAATTATTTCATATTACAGTTATGTCAGTTAATTACTGTGTTTAATATTTCTAATAGCAGAGCCATAGTCCCTTTTTCTTTTAACATTTTCTTTCCTCTTTTGGCTTATTTTCCAGATGAATTGGATAATAGCATTCATACTAATATAATTTTTAATGAGTAACATTACACTAATATGATATGCTTGTTAAAACTTATGAGCATACATATATATTTTTTCTTTTTTCCAACAAACATGAATATTCTAAAATTTAAATCCCTACAGAATATTAAAAAACAATTACACATTTTACACAGAAATTTAGAAATCAAGCCATATACAAGATAGGATAGATATATAGCTACTTTCTCTTAGTTCATTGAGAAGGAAGGTTTGTACTAATGTTTTATAGACAAGATACCATGTCTGTATCTTGTCCTCTGAACAACTACTACAAAGACAACAATATGCAATGTATTTGTGTGTGTGTGTGTGTGTGTGTGTGTGTGTGTGTGTGTGTGTGTGTGTGTGTTTATTGACTGGGATTTAGGGCATGGGATGGGAATGTCACTTTGGAGCATTCCCTATTCCTGCCCCTAGGGAATGTCCATTCTAATCCTCCTGGGATGTTCTTTGAAGTTTTTTTCTTTTTTCTTGATACTGCCCTTGCTGGCAACAGCCTCCTCAGGCCCACTGCTGACTGGTTCTTCCTTAGAAGGAAATTTTCTTTTTTTCTTGGGGACACTTCTGGTGGCCTCTTCTGCTTCACTACCTGTTTCCTCCTTGGGTGAAGATTTCTTCTTCTTCTTGGGTGGACTTGGGCTACCACCAGCTGTCTCTTCTAGGTCACTACTAGTCAACTCTTCCTTGGAAAAAGATTTCTTTTCTTGGGTTTGGAGACAGAGACAGATGGACTATCCATTCCATTCTCCTGAGGCACCTCCTTGAGTTTTTTTTTTCTTTTTTCTTTTTGGGTTTTTCTTGTGTCTCTTCATGTTCCTCTGGAGTACTACTGTTTTCTGAAGGTGGCAGAGCAGCCAGTAAAGACAGCCATTTCTTTTCTTTCTTCAAGCACTTCTTCTCCTGTTTCTCTAGCTTCTTGGTGATTTAAGCAGCAGCTTCCTCTGCCTGAACCATTGCCTACTTCATAACATCCAGATTCTTCCCTGGAATCTCTCCATTCTCAGAGGAGGACAGGTACTCCTCAACTTGTTCTCAAAGCTTCTGGTGGTACCTCAGAGAAGCAATTGATTCTGGAGGCAATACTGTACTTGTTTGCCAGCTATTGGGAGATTCGGCCTTTGTTCTTGGCAGCTGCTCGGACAATGAAGGTGGAGTGGAAAATGAGTCCATATTTTGGTGTGTTACTCCTTGTCTTCAGGGCCCTGGAAACTTTATCCCTTTGCTGGGACCTGAGAATCACCAGGACTGGCCATCAGTGTATTAATTATTATAACTGCCCTACTAACCTGTTTTGAAACTGTTTCATAGCTATTTTATCTTTTTTCTTATTTAAATGAGTTAAAACTAAACTAAATTAAGAACTTAGGAGCAATTGTCTTAATATGTAACATACATATAAAACAAGTTAGAGTGCAGTGGCATCTTTAGAATATTATCTTCTAATAAATATAGCCTGGCTTCTCATTTGTTTCTGTCTCTTAGGCATTTTCTTCCTTAAAGCCATATACAATATATAGTAACCTTATTTCTAGAAATATTATTTTTATAGTCTTTTAAATAGTAGCAATTTAATTCTATGGAAATATGCCTTAAGACAATCTAAGGAACATATTGCTGACATAAAAGTTAAATGAGTCTTTTGCTGCCTATCAGTAATTGTTCTGATACGAACTGTTCACAAACCAGACTGTAATCTGCTGGTGCCAACCCTGGAGAGAAACACATCATGGCTGAGTTATCCTGCGCAGTTGATATGTAGCATGGTAAGGATTTACCCCTTTTCTGTGATTTCTTCACACCTCTCTTATATTCAGAAACCATAGGCGTCTGAGTCTTTATGAGACGGACTTTATGAAACTTAGATTATAGAAATCAGCAACTGGCTTCTATAATTCCAGGTTTGAAAAGTACTATAAAGTCACACGAAATTAGGTAATTGTTTTCTGGGTGGTTTGGGGTGGAGTTGGGGATAAAATACCTAATTAGGAACATAAATTAAGAAAAAATTCCTTTATTCAAAGTTTATTGATTTTTCCATCTTTGGGACAACACAAAAAATGAAGACACTGGCAAAAACTGAGACTTGTGTATTAGTACTAGCATTACCTATGTTCTGTCCCATGCTGTAATTTACACATATTGTACTTCAGGACAACGTTGGGAAATATGCTATTTTACAGATTAGAAAATTCAGGTATAAAGTGCTAGAATAAATTTCCCAAGGTTATAATCACAGCTTAGTTATGATAACCTGAGAATTGAACTCAGACCTAAACTGACCTCAAAACCTGTGTTTTATTCATATTACATTATGATACTCATAAACCAATTATTACAAATGGAAGGCATACTGGGTATGGACTGCAGGCAATAACCACAATAACAAGCAAAACAGAAATAATATACCTAAATAAAATTGAAAAATTCCTAATCTATCATCTTTGCTACTTTTGGATATTTCAGCTAGAATAAATAAATAGCCTAAATATCAAGTGGTCCAGCATTAAACAATCACTTTTATGCTCAGTTGTGTTATCTCCCTGAAGCATGTGGTCCATAGACTTCACTGTGAACAATTTTCTTTTAAAACTACTCAGAAACCCACAGAAAAGAAAATACTTTATTAATTAAGGAGTCAACATTAGCCATTTAACATTTCTTTTCCCTATTTACCTCCATTACTTTTGCTTGGTCCTTAGTAGGACATATTTATTGGTCAGGCTTTAACAGTGAAATTGTTTGAAAAAAAGAATAGAGAAATTTACAGTTGAGAAGAAACCTGAAGGTGATATGAGTTGCCAGCCCCCTTTAGGCCTCGTATGCAGCCAGCAAAAGTGTCTAAAATTACAGAGCTGATTTTGAAAAGATATCCTTACTCCACTGATACAACTTTACTCCAGTGCTTCTAAAATATTGGTTTTACAGCCCTGATTTTATCCTTAGTATAATGAATCCTAAGTAGTCCCTGCTGCCTTGCCTCAGGGCTCCCACTGCAGGTTATTTTAACCAGCCCTGAGCCTTGCCAGATGGTAGCTTCAGGGTCTAAGAAGGCATGTATCTGATGCTCACTGTGAGGAAAAACACCATCAAACACTCCCTGTATCAGTCAAGGTCCCTATCATAACCTGGCTCCCTAAAAAGCATGCATCATTCCAGATGGCTTATGACCAATGCAGGATGTGATTCAGTGATCCACCTTCCTCTGGACAGAATACATACTTACATTAAAACACACGCCAAAATTATGTGAGCATTTTCATTGCCACATCAAAAAGTTTAGTTCATAACTCAACATGTAGTTAACCCTGAAATTGGTTCACCTTTTACTGCTCTTGAGCCCTGTGTTCTGCATTCTCTATTTTTACACTTGCGGTTCAAGTTTTTCTAACTCAGAGAACTTTATGTTTAACCCTGTTCAACTTCACTTTTGTTAGTTTTGGCCCATCTTCCCAACATTTTGCAATCCTTTTCAAAACTGCTTCTCTCATCCAATATACCATAGTAACTCCTGACTCTACAGTTTTATATCATAGAAAAGTTGGATAAACACATCTTTTATTTTCATCCAAATCCTGATTTAAAATGTTGAAAGGAATAGCAATAAGTACAGCTCACTATAGAATACCACAAAATATTATCATCCAGGTTGTCATCTAAGCATTATTATATTATACCACGTTGATTAAACTTAATGTCTCCATACTTATGTGAAATAGTTGTTCATTTAAAAATTTCATATTTAGTTACAATGATGAAAATGAATAGATGAAAGGCATTAAAAGAAAATTTCTTTATAGCGTAAGTATTATATAACCAGGAAGTGGAGTATAATTAATCACCAAAGATAACATTCCTCAGTGTGGAGACAGCAAGCTTTTTAAAAAATAAAATTAAGAAACTTGACCATTATCAACTAAACTTTCAAGATAACTCTTAATATCATGTTGCTATGAATCTCAAAGTACAATAAAATAGAGGTCATCAAACACTTGTGAATGGGCAGATTGCTTCTGTTGTACTGATTCAACCCTCTCCTAGTAGAGAAAACCCAGCACAGTATTTAAGACATTGGCAAGTCTGTGTTATGATAAAACTTTATTTCTAAAAACACATAGTGGGTCAAGTTTAGCCTGTAAGCTTTAGCTTGTCCATGCCTGTTTAAAAGATAGCTTTCCAAAGGCAACAAAGTAGGTATGTGGCTTCATAAGTAGATAAGAAAATTGCATCTTTTCAAATATAAGATACATCTAGTATGTTCTAAATATATTATACTAGAGTTTGAAGAGCAAGAACCATCCTGTTCCGTGTTTAACTTCAGGATGTAAAAATGGTCTGATATTTAGAAGTTACTCCATAACTACTTTCCAAAATTAAAAATAAAAACTTTTAAGAACCTTGTTTAATGTCAGCTTTGTTATTTTGATGATGAATAGATCACACTTCATAAAGGCATGGACATGGTATTTGGAAGAGCGAACACTTTATGAATGTCTATCTATCTACCTATCTATCGATCTATTATCTATCTATCAATATTATGTTGGGCACACAAGTCTTTGCTCAGAACTGAAGGCTTCTTATTTCAAATGCCAGAACTACAGCTGTTTCCAGAGAACCATTGTTTAAACCTCCTAGTGGTTTACTTAGGCTCCAGGAAGATACTTCTCCCCAGGTCATGATTCCTGTCCCCTGCTAAGCTGCATCAGGTGATTGAACAAAATGAGGGAGCACAAGCTCTCTTCTTCCATCTACTTCAGCATGACTCTGAAGGTCATTTCAGCTTCAGAATTCCCACCAGAGGCTTTTATTGAGACTGTATTATAGCTAACCCGTCTTCTTAAACTATCTTTGTTAAATATTGATTCCAAATTTGTCTTTACCAAATCTTCTGCAGTTTAATATTCACCAAAGTATTTGCTTTCCCATGAGTGGAAGCTGTGGTAGTCCTCAGTGGCCTCCACTGAGGCCACTCATGGAGCTAACCCTTTAGCCTTTTTACATAGATAATATCTTCATTTGAGCCAGGGCATTGCTAAGTCACTGAGGCAAGGCTCAAACTTCTCCAGACTCAGCCTGTCAGAGTGCTGGGATTGCAGGTGAATGGCAGGGTACTATTTTTGAATGCCTGCTTTTATTAGAGCCCATAAGGACTCTCGTATTCCTAAATCAATAAGGTTCACCAATTGCAGTTGGTTATGATTTGTATGGTTTTCTCAGTGCTTGGAGAATCTCCATCTCCTTACTGCTGTTGAGGGCCACTGAGACCTTGCCTTGTGATCTTGAAAGTACTTGGCCACTCTACAAGGACATAATAAGTCTTCAGTGAGTTGCTACTCTGGAAAAGGGCTATGTAGGATATAGTTATGCACGAGATCTAATATAAGATCGTGTTGCTGTTATACATGAGTTTAAAGCACAGTTACAGAGATAAGTGAAAGGAAAATAGTGTCTCCTGAGAAGTGAGTTCTTTTTTTTTCTTCTTCTGTATTTAGGATAGGGTCTAAAGTGTCCAGAAGGTTTCACTATGGAGATTGTACCCATAGTTATCCTCTTATTCTCAGCCCACCAAATGTTGGGATTATAGGTGTTCACTACCACACCCAGGCTCAATCACTGGCTCAGCACACCCTGGGGGTGGGGCCGAAAAGGTGTGTCCAGGTCTGATCCCCTGCCACTGTGCTCTGCCTAAGCAAGGCTTTAGTCTGCTTGGCTATCAGGCCAGCCCAGAAATGAGACATTTTTAAGGGATGGTGAGGAAAAAAGGGAGGCAGAAGAAGATGGCTGTGGAATAGGATTGTGAGGTATTTTCAAAAAGAATATCAATTTTTAAAAGTATTTCTCCAAAAGTATATTGAAAACTAGTATTAGAAGTAGGAAAGAGACAAAAAGAAATGGAAAGTGACTTGGTTTTATCGAGAGCCTTCCACTGATAGGACCCTGCACAGCACTTTCCTCTTGCTAGCCAATTAATTATTACTTCTCTATGAAGCAGCACTTGCTGTTTCCAGTCTTGTGGACTAGATGACTGAGGTGTGGGAAAGGCAAATAGTTTGCTTAGAAACATCTGCTTGCTCAATAGAAGACTGCAACTCTACTCAATCTATGTTACTCTAAACATATTTTTTCTCTTTACCTGAAAAATATAGATATACCGTAAAAGGACAGGTGTGTATATAAAATTTTACTTACACTCCAGGAAAGATGCTTAATGCATATACACAATTTTAAAAATATAGCATGAGAGGAAGCTATTGGGTAAACTAATTTCAAAACCTATCATTAACACTGTCTTCACAATAAATACAAGCATTTGAGTTAACAGAAGATTCTAAATTTTGTTTAAAGAATGTTTGCATCCATCCAACTTACATTTACATTTTGGAGCCAAAATGGCCTTTAAGTTGTGATTTTCTAAAAAAAAAAAAAATTATATAGTTATTTAATGAACAAAATTTGTAAACTGCATTTGATTTGCATTTTCCATGTTCCTGTCCTAAGTCATACTCAAACAAATACTGTTGTTACAACTTGAAAGTATGAGTAGACCAGTGTTTTTGTACACTCCTTCAAGAGTTTAGCAATGAGTAAGGGCTAAGTATATAAACATGTTAAATTGAAAAATTCTACTTAGACACTAGAATAATCATGGCTAATTCAAAGAAGGTACTAGACCATTGACAGGCTCAAAGTACTCATCAAAATCTCATTACACATGTAAAAATTTCATGCACATAAAGCAGTTGAAGAGCAGGGAAGTTAGTGATGCAATTTTTTCCTTTGGAGACGGCAGTAGATGGGGAAAGTAGGAGGTGCATCCTTTCAGGGTAAGGCAAGAGAAAGCTCTTGGTGTAACTTCTCAGAAAGCTTCCTGAGCCTCTTGAAGTTACTTACACTGCTACCTGAGGCCTGGCCCAAAAGTCCAAGGCAAAGAGGATCAGTAGGCCACTTGCTGATGGAATAGGTAGTGCGCTTACAGAGTTGTGGTTGGTTGCATTTTGTGTTTGTACAGGCATAGAATAGCCTGTGCTTCCTGAGGACCAGATGTGGTGCATGATCATGGGTCACTTTAGAGCTTGTCCAATAGGGCCACCTAGAGGGGAACTGAGGTAGAACATGAGTTTTGGGGGGCTGTGGGTCTTTGTGAGAAGTCTGCAGGTCAGGCTACTAGGCACAAGTTCCTTAAGAACCTGTGAAAGTGCCTCAGGAAAGAAATCTGTTCTGAATATCATTTATTTCAGTCCTATTTGCAGCCCTGAAAAGATCTAAAATAGTATCTGGAAGTGCTACAGGGGAAACAGAGGAGGGAGACAAGGCTGGTTACACTTATTACATCTCCCCTTGCTCCTGCTGTGCTAGCAGGCAGTCCTTTCTGGGAGACTGAAAAAAACCTCTGCACTCTGTATGAGGATTGTCTACATACCAGTATACTATTCTCATATTCACATTGTTGAATTTATACAGTATAAAAAAAATCATAGGATGTGTCTGTGTATTCATGCTCATGATCACCAAGGAATAAAGTAGCAACAATCACTGAAATACAAAGATATTCTTGGATTATACACCATGAATCATTGGTTAATTTGTCATACATGTACAGTATTTGGATGATGGGGATTATTTATGTGAGCTCAGAAAAGATTTGGGAAACTTGATGGGACTAGACATTAGTTCAGTGAAAGAACTTGCATGCTAAGTTTAAGATAATTAGAGTTCATCTTATAGGAAGTAGGGGAGTCACTAAGTGTTTTGCATTGGACCACCATAGATGCATGAGTATTATGACAGCAGTTGATGCTGTTTATACTGGTGAATCATGTGAGCTCCAGCAGGAAGCTTGTGAAGGCAAAAATGGGTTCTAGAAATGAATTTATAGTGAGGTATAGGGTTACAGGATAAACCCTGAGGGCACTTGACTGACCTCATCAGATACAAAAGCTACATTTTTTATTATATAGGTCTTGCTTTAGCTCAGTCTTAACCATCCAACAGAAAGGTATAAAAACAAGGTATATAAAATAAGACCATATAATAAGCTGAGCTGTAAATTGTTCTAGTCAACAACTTCTTTGGATAACCCGCTAGTATTGTGGACTGTTGAACTGTGTTGGAATGTTTCACTGAATTCAAGCACCTATAATAATTCAATGACAATAAAACACCCATCTTTGACAGGACCAAACAGAAAAAGGAGGTAAAAATGAAGAACCATTCTGTGTTTGTATAAACAGTACAGTTAGGATAAATATGCAATACTTTGGTATAATTCTATGAGAAGAAAGATGTGCACTAATAGTGTTTGGACAGGCTATCCTGTCTGCTTCTTGTACTATGAATAACCACTAGGAAGATAACAATATAAAAGGTATTAATTATTGAAACTGTACTGTAATTCAACCTTAAAAAAGATTGGTATACAGCTACATTCTCTTAATTCATTGATCAGAGGCATGTGCTCTAATAGTATTTGTACATAGAGTATCATGTGCCACAGAGGAAAGAGATCGAAGTTCTATAGTGTGCCTGGGGAGAGTCACATGGAGAGAAGACTTTCTCTCAGGCTCTCATAGAGAGCAAACTGGTCACGCATTGGCCATGACTTATCCACATTGATGACACAGACAAAGGGTCTACAGAATAAGGTACAGGACTACAAAAAAACCCTGAGGGGACTTCACTGACCACATAAGAAACATAAAGTACATGTGCTGGTATATAAGTCTTGCTCTATCTCGGTCCTAACCATCCAGCAGAAAAGTATAAAAATGAGGTATACAATGCGGGGCCATAATAATAAGTTGAGCTGTAAATGGCTATAGTCAACAACCTCATCAGATAACTCACTATTGTTGTGGCATAGATTATCATGTATGCACCTTGTACAACAAAAAGCTACGAAAACAATGCAATGTATAAATTGTTGAATCAGCCTCACTGCCACTTGTTCTTCAATAAAAAAATAAATAAATAAAAAATAGAAATGAATTTATATATTTTATTTATACTTGAATAAATAAAAATAAATTTAAATTACTTTTAAAATAGTATCATGTATGCTGGGCGTGATGGTGTAGGCCTGTAATCCCAGCACTCGGTAGGCTGAGGCAGGAGGATTGTTGTAAGTTCGAGATCAGCCTGAGCTACAAAGTGAACTTAAGGCCAGCCTGACTTGCATAGTGAGACCCTGTCTCAAAAAGACAAAAAAAAAAGTATCATTTGTGGTTTATGTATATGTGAAATTTAGATAATGATTATAGCATAAAAGTCAATCAGTTCCTAATTTGATTCTGAAAATACTTGAAGTATAAACAAAAGAGTGCAATAATTTGAAAATGTGCATCAAAATCTTAAGATTAACAACTATAGGAATAAAATAATATCATTAAAAACCTAATAAAGAGAATTTGGGAAATAAAAATACTGATTATTCTAAAAGAGAAACAGGGTAGGAAATAAAAAGGAAAAAACAAATGTGTAAATAAAAAATAAAAAAAGAATGTGTAAATTTAAGTATCAGATTCAGACAGATTGTTCCCTTAAGCTCAGCTGCCTCTTTTATAGGGTAATAATATCATTAAGCTTCTCTTTGCATGGTTAACAACTTAATTATGCAGACCAAAAATTAGAGAAAAAGAAAGGCTACAAGGATAGTCAATATTTTGGCCCTAGCCTTTCAAAGTCAGTGAGGACTCAGTCTATAAGAGAGCCTGTATGGTAACATCCTGTAACTCACTGGTTTGCTAACTTTTCTGTTCAAGGAGATTAAGGGGCCACATAGTGGAAAGCATCCAAAATGTAGTGTGCCAAAGGAGAGTCACCTAGAGAGAAAACATTCTTGGCCAGGGAGATGGCTCAATAGAATAAGCACTTGCCTGGCAAGCACAAGGGCCTGAATTCAATCCCTGGTTCCACCAAATATATATATATATATATATATATATATATATATATATATATATATATATATATATATATATATATATATATATATATGGTCAGTTTTTGGGCTGGGGAGATAATTCAGTAGAATAAGTGCTTCCCTGGTAAGTGCAAGAATTTAATCGTTGGTTCCACCAAAAAACAAACAAACAAACAGAAACACTCTATCAGGCTTTCACCGAGAGCGAATCAGTCAAGCAATGGCTGTGACTCATCCACATGGCTGACACTGACAAAGGATCTACAAACTGTGGTATAGGGTTTTAGGGTGGATCCTGAAGGGATTTGACTGACCTTGTAAGATACAAAAGTTACATTTTTGTTATATAGGTCTTGTTTTATCTTGGTTTTGATCATCCAGCAGAAAAGTATAGCCATAAGGTATGAAAGGTAAAGCCATATTAATACACTGAGCTGCATAAGGCTCATGTCAACAACTTCTGACATTGGTAGTTCTTATAACCCAATACTATTATGAACTATTGAACTATATTGGGTCATTTTGTTGAATTCAAGAACCTACAATATTGGATGGCAATGGAACATCCTATCTGACAAAACAAAACAAAGAAGTGGGATGTAAGTGAAGGGCAAGGGCTGGGGAGATAGTTCAGTAGAATAAGTGCTTGTCTGGCAACCACAAGGGCCTGAGTTCAATCTTCAGTTCTGAAAAAAAAAAAAGACAAGTAAATGAAGGGCAATTTGGTAGTGATATATCTCTATCTATCTATCTATCTATCTATCTATCTATCTATCTATCTATCTGTATATACAAAATAGGATACATATACAGCTACTTTTTCTTAGTTCAATGAGAAGAAAGATTTGTATTAATAGTGTTTAGACAAGATGTCCTGTCTTCATCTTGTGATCTGAATAACTACTATGAAGACAACAATATGCAATGTGTTGATTATTGTAACTGTCCTACCAACCTGTTTTGAAACTGTCTCATTGCTATTTCTTTTTCATTAAGTGAAAAATAAGTTTCAGTATCAGTAAATAAACATAACTACACTAAAAGCTCCAATTAAAAATATTTTGAGATGGGAATAGCAACCTATGCCATTTCAATAAATATACCTTAAGTAAGCAGTTATGAAAAGATATAAGTGAGACCTAACCTCTTAGCAAATTTTAAGTGTAGCTGTGATCTGATCTGTGGATCTTTGCTATCTAGATCTCCATAGCTTATTTATTATTAATAATTGACACATTTTGTAACCACATCAGTTTTCCAATCTTCAGTCAACTACCATTTTGCTCTTTGAGTTTGATTATTTTGGCTTAATTTGATGCATAAGTAAGACCATTCAGTGTTTGTCTCTCTGTGTCATTTTTCTCACTTATTCTCTCCTAGATCCATCCATGTTGTTACAAATAACAAGACTTCCTTCTTTTTCAAGACTCAGTGAAGCACTGAATACATATGACAGTGTCTTTACATATATATGCCTGTTGATGACCATTTAAGCTGTTTCTATATATTTGTTAATATGTTTACTATAACATCATTCATAGGAGTGAAGATATCTCTTTGAGATCCTGACTTCCCTTCCTTTATATATCCATAAGTGAGACTGCTGGGTTATATGCTATTTTGAAATATTTCATGAACCTCCATAAAGTTCCCCTGGGCAACTGTACCACTGTAAATCCTCATCAGTATGACACGAAAGTTATTTTTCTTCCTCCTGCTTATAGTTTAAAAAGTCATTGGCACCTTATGTTGGTGAGAATGGTTTTGACATGAACTTCCCTGATGGTCAGTGAAGAAAAGGCTAAATAAACACCTTTTGTTTTACATTGGGCTATTTGTCTTCTTTCAACATGATAAGTCAAAATAGTGATTTCATCTCCAAGTTAAATGATACCTATAGGAAGGTGCCTCCAGAAGGTGTGCTGACAATCGATATCTACTCCTGAGTGGTGGCTATATAGATTTATATGTATGGATCATGAGGTAAAAACACTTTGTGTGTTTTCTAATGTATGTAGTACTTAAAAAAACCCAAAGATGCTTAATTTTATCTTTTGTGAACTTCTCATGGATTTGATCATATCAATCTTGCAATGCTAAGATATACACAGATGCATTTTCTGTTGTGTTGTTTGATCTTCTGCTCTTTGTGTCTTTTCATAGCACACTTGCATCCACAGTTTCTCCCATATTAGTGGCATTTTGCAGTGGCAGTGGCAAGTATCCTCCATAGAGGATGGCATTTTCATTTTGAGGAAGATGGTTCTTCATATTGTCACATTACAGGAAGTAGACATTTTTTTATCGGTGGCCTGGAGTAGAGTTGGAGAAAGGAAAAGTCAGAGAGTCAGTGGTGTGGATTCATCTGGTTTGGAGCAGATGCTGTGGAGCACAGAGTTGCAAGACTTTACTACAAGGTATTAGTTCAAATACTAAAGGCTCCAGGCTCTGTGTTCATATAGTTTGTGTTGTAGCTATTCAATTCTGCTCTCGTAGAGTTGAAGGTAACTATGAAGAATGTGTAATCAAATGAGTATTAGAACATAATGCTGTTCTGATGACCCTTTATTTACAAAATAGGAAGAAAGTGGTTTTTATTTGTTGGTGGATACCAAGCTCTGCTTTCTACTGACCAGTGAATTTAGCTCTGCTCAGAGTTACATGTGCTTGGGACATTGAATAAGCTCTGGCTTAATCTAGCAGAATTATTAGAGCTTCCTCAAATTTGGGGTTCTATTTCATTATGCTATTATAAATTTTACTACGTTGTAGTCATTTGATGTCATATAAAGACATAACATATATAACTAGATCAGCATAGCTAAATTAATAAGAGAAATCTTATGCCATGTCAAAAAGAAATGTCACTGTCAACTTGTGGCAAATTTGATCTACAGTATGAAAAAAATGCATTGTATATTTTGCCTTTTATGGATTTAATGCTAATAAACATAAGTCCTGAATTCCTTCCCCATCCATCTGCATTATTCACCTGGATCAAGTACAGAATTACCCAGAGAAATGCAAATAAAAATGAGACATTTGGGCCATGGCAATAGTGTAATCCTTGCCCCAAGAGAAGGCAAGCAATGACTTTTCATATTCAGTGCAGATAAATGAGAATTCATTCCAGTTTTCATATTCCTGTGATCATTTGGCACAGATTTTAGCATTGCAATAACTTTATCCTTGAGTTGAAAAATATAAGTCCCAAGGGTTAATTGTAAGTAGGGTTGTCCTTGGTAGAAAATGCCTTTTATTTCAATTATGAAAAAAGTATAGAGGAATGAAATAAAGGTTTCTGGAATAGACAATGGTCAGATGTTTTCTCCTACACACTTGAGACTATGACTCTCTTTTGAAAAACCATCATGGGGACTGAGATGTCTACTTCCTCTGCAATTTATCCTCCCTTCATAAGGTGCTCCTGTGGAATTAATTTGACTTTTCCCCTCTTGGGTAATGATTTTGCAAGAGCATTATCTTTTACTTAGAAGTTTTGAAAGCCAATATTTTTGCTTTGTGTATTTACTGATTCTGTCCCCCCCACCACAGTATTTTGGTTATTTTGAGTCCTAACTGGAAAACTAGTTTAATTTCATGAAATATTTACTCTGTGGCAATAGAAAATGGGCAACTGAATGATAGTTAATTTAGAAGTGATAAAGATTTTCTTTTGGTTATAAACAACTGTTCTTTAAGGCTTCATAGCTTCTGGGAAATTTGGCTGAGGTATGAGTGTTATTTTTAGAAACTATATAGTCTTTTTATTATTATTTCTTTATTTGGTACATAGCGCAGGGTTTTGCTATGCAGCTCAGACTTGTAGTGATCCTCTTCTTGCAGTCTCCCCAGCGCTGGGATCACAGGTGCATGCCAAGACCCCAGGATTCAGTGGCCAGCTCAGCGCGCCTGGGAGCGGAGCCAGTGTGGCATGCAGTTCAGGGAATAGAACCCTGGTCCTTGCGCTTTCTTAAGCAGGAGCTTATAAACTATATATTATTGATGCAAATATGTATAAGACACTATAAAATGCCTTTATTTGGTATTGAAAACATAGAAAAACTACTAGAAAAGTAGATAAGGAAACTGAGTAATAGTTGAGCCATGTAATCAATTCTGTATCATTCTATTCTTAGGGCATCTTGAACATTTTGGGGAGCCCTCTTATTGACCCAACATTATCCTGCATATATCATCATTTCTAATTTATTCAGAGTTAGAAGGATATGTGTGTAATAGAAATAATCTAAACCCACATTAATTTACATGTCATACCCTAGTAGCCTCCTAGACCCTAATGCTGGTTCTTATTGATGTCTAAGAAAAGAAATAGTAAATTTGGAGCATTTGTCTTTTACAAAAATTAGAACTGTAAAAAAAATCTATGGGAAATATGTGTCAGATATCAAGAAATGGAGGCAGAAATGAGTGCTTTGTGTTCTAAAGAAAAGAGGCATATAAACACAAACTTTTCACCTTGTGATAGAAATACATTTC
Source organism: Ctenomys sociabilis (assembly GCA_004027165.1). Taxonomy (NCBI): domain Eukaryota; kingdom Metazoa; phylum Chordata; class Mammalia; order Rodentia; family Ctenomyidae; genus Ctenomys; species Ctenomys sociabilis. The sequence continues at coordinate 23,615 of PVKA01007057.1, forward strand.
CTTATTAACCTCTACTTCAGTGACAGGAATATTCTCAAAAGTGGTCATATTTTAAATCTCTGACCATTTCATATGCAACACCTGGGATCCCCTTGTTTTTATTTATTTATTTTATTTTATTGAAGTACAAATATCAATGAGACAGTTTTAAGACACCTTAACAGGACAGACTTGATCAATTAATACATTGCAAACTGTTTTAATAATGTTTTGGTATTGTACAAGGTGCATATATGATATTATAATTACAGACATTATTGTATTATATTGTTTTTTCAGAACCAGGGATCGAACTCAAGCCCTTGCACTTGTCAGGTAAATGCTTATTAAACTAAGCCATTTCCCCAGCACTGGAATTCCCTTGTAAAACACTTGGGGCTGTGCATACTGTTTTCAACTGTCATTAGGAAGCTTTCAGCTCCTAATAGTAGAATAATTAAGCATGAAAATATATTAACACTTCAAAGCAAAAACAAAACAAAACAAAAAACTGGGGTAAAGGAAAATGAAAACAATCCCAAGCCAGATTTCATAAATCAAGGAGAAGCTAAGTCTCTTTCAGTTAATCAGAAAGATACATCCTATTTTTAGTTCAAACATGGCAATTTGTCTGAAGCACTTAATATTCCTTGCATACAACATGTGTTACCCACATGGGCATAACTGGACATTTTTTTCCCAAATAATTGTAAGACATTTGAAAGAATTTAGACTTTACTTTAGGTGAGATCATTTGGAAATTTTGGCTAAGAGATTATAATGTATTATCTGATGCAGTGTAATAAAATGAACATGACTCTTTAAGTTTACATTTGCATGTCTACTGTTTGTATTTGTTTTCCATTCTCATCCAGTACATACTGGAACAACTGTAATGAAAGTTGGCATCAACCTGCACCCCATTGTGCAAGTTGCTATGTTCACTGTGTACCCCAGTTGCTACTGAGAGTACTCCTATAATTTCTTCCCTTGTCTTAGACAACATTAAATTGCACTGGGTCCTCCTGTTACTTCACATCTGAGATTAGAGAAAGTTTGTTGCTAACACTTTAATTCTCATGCTTGTCAAGCATAGTTTGAGATTTACAAGTCAATGTTTCCTTTGGTGCTGTTGTATATTTATCTGAAGTCTAGTGCACTTGAAGAGATTATATTTGTGCTCTTCAAATTGGAAAACCAAATACTAGGACTCACGTCCCCCAGGACATGCTCAAATACTCTTTCTTCCTAGCCAACTCCTCAAAAGTTAGGATCTTCTCATTGAATTAAGAGAAAGATTTGTATTAATAGTGTTTAGACAAGAGATCATGTTTGTATCAGTACTATGAATAACGACTACGAAGACAACAATATGCAATGTATTACTTATTGTAACTTTCCCATTTACCTGTTTTCAAACTGTCTCATTGCTATTTCTTTCTCAATAAAATTGATTTTTAAAAAGTTAGGATTTTCCTCAGTATTTGTAATATTCTCTACTTTTTTGTTTGTAGGCTGTTGCAGGAGAAAAATTTTCCTTCATAACCTCTAGAGGTTTAAAATGTTTCGGATTCTGAGATTCCCAAAAGCAATGTGGAATCATTAAACTTTAAAAGAAACATGGCCCATCTCCTTCCTAACAGTGATATAATTGTACCTAAAAATTACTTCCTTGGGTGTGCTCCTCATCAGATTCTCCTATTTGGTGCAGCTGTCATGTTTTTATCATAGGTTTATCTTAAAGAATTACACTTTAAAAAATTACAATATTTGAAGAACTGGAGCATGAAACACATTAAACTTGATTTGTGCATTGCGTGGAAAAAGTAGATGATAGAATCCTATTACAGAAAAACAAGTAAACTAGATTGTCACTTTACGAGACTTCTTATGGAGGATTTATTCTTTAGCTTGTAAGGATTTCATTTTTATAGAAGCAGCTGTACTTGTTATCACCCCTGCCACATCATCAGTCACCCCGCTACTGCAGAGAATTCCCCCAAGCAGCACAGCACATTCATGAGTTTATATTACTGCCATCAATTTTTGAGTGGTAAGTTTTCATACAAATAATCCCATGTCTCTTATGTACATTGCACCAAATGGTCAATGACACAATCTCTACCACGAGAGACTTCTGGAATGATTCTATCTTTTAGAATATGATGTTTTGGATTACACTTTTACATACGTTAAAAATCTTCTAAATGTATTTGGTCAATCTGAGGACACCTATATGATGAGAAATATACTTTTCCTTAATTTCACAATGCAACCTGTTCAGTAATTTCTGTAACTTAATGATATAAGAGGGATATGGGTAAGTATAATATCATGTATGCACCTTGTACAACACCAAAACATAACGAAAACATTTTGCACTGTATTGATTTGTCAAATCTGTCCTGTTAATTTGTCTTGAAACTGTCTCATTGCTATTTGTTCTTCAATAAAAATAATAATAAGAAGAAAGGTATATGGTACAAGGGGTTATATTTGTAAAAAATATGGAGCAGCCTCTCAAATGAGAGCGGCCGTGTTTATGGAGATGAAACGCATTTCACATTTTCTCTTGCTATATGGAATTGAGTAACTTCAGCAAGGAAGGAAAGTCCCTCTTTACCATGATAACTTCCATTCAGCGTGTGTCAGAGGTTCTGGCCATATGCCCAATTGGCCCACCCAAAAAAGTTAAGAGTAGATGTGAGTGTACAAGTTGATCACCAGTTAGTGCCTAAAAGTACTAGGCTGGTTTACTTTTGCCTCTCCGTGAGGGGCTGGGAAGATAGTTCAGTGGCCTAAGCACCTGCCTGGCAAGTGCAGGGACCTGGGTTCCATCCCCAGTATTGCATGCCCTACTGGCCCCAGAATCCCAGGTGCACTGAGCCTGCCACTGAAACTGGGCATGGTGGCACATGCCTGGAATCCCAGCACTAGGGATGCTGAGACAGGAGAATCACTACAAGTCTGAGCTTCATAGTGAGACCCTGTACCAGACAAATAAGTAAATGAAAGATAAATAAAAACTTCTCTGTGAAAGACAATGCCACTAAAATGAAAAATGAAACCACCTACCCTGACATATAATAATATACTGTTGTAAATGACATGTAATAATATACTGTTACCCAAGATCAATCTAGACCTCTTAAATATATATATATATATATATATATATATATATATATATATATATATATATATATAGTTAAAATATACAGCTAGTTTCTCTTAGTTCAATGAGATTTGTACTAATAGTGTTTAGACAAAATATCATATCTGAATCTTATACTATGAACAACTACTACAAAGACAACAATACGTAATGTGTTAATTATTGTAACTGTCCTATTGTGATTTGTTTTGAAACTATCTCATTGTTACTTTTCTCAATAAAATTAATATAAAAATAATAAAATAAAATAACTAATTAAAATTAAATTTTTTTTTGTCTTTTTGAGACAGGGTCTCACTATGTAGTTCAGGCTGGCCTTAAGCTCACTTTGTAGCTCAGGCTGGTCTCGAACTCACAACAATCCACCTGCCTCAGCCTCCCGAGTGCTGGGATTACAGGCATGGGCCACCACGCCCGGCTTAAAATTAAATTTTAAAAAAGAAAAGATCTTTAGTGAAACCTCCTAAAAAAGACATTTAGATGGCAGATCTACATTTTTAAAAGAGGAAATCATATACCAATAAAGAAGAATAAGGTACCACTACACATCAATCAGAACATGCCAAACCTGGAACACTGGTTAACACCCAATGTTAGTAAGGGTTTGGTACAAGAGCTATTCTATTTCTGTTTATGGTATGTGGAAAACAAAATAGTATGGCCACTTCTGAAAACAATGCAAAAGTTTCTTCCAAATTAAGTATATTCATATTCTATAATGGCCATGCTCTTTGATATTTATCCAAAGAACATGCAGAAGAAAAATTATGTTCATGTAAAATAAAATCATGTATAGGTTATTATGGTAGTTTTATGCATAACTGCCAATCCTTGAAAGTGAAAATTCCTTATGATGAGCAAATAAATACATACATAGTGTGTGCGAAAAGCTGGTCTGAAAGAGCTCCCCATCCTTACTGTGTAACTCCAGCTATATGATATTCTGGAGAAAGCAAAACCATGTATGGGGCTTGAGAGACAGCTCAGCTGTCTAAAGCGCCTGCTTAGGCAAGCTGAGGCAGGCAAGCTTAGGCACTGCAGTTCGATCCCTGGCACCATATGCCATGCCAGCCCTACTCTCAGGGTGGGCTGAGCCAGCCAAATCAAGCAAACAAACGAACAAAACATGTAGACAATAAAAAGGTTATGGTTGCCACGAGTAGAGATACTAAAGATATGAAAATGAATAGACAGAGCACGGAAGATTTTTAGAGCAATGAAAATACTCTACGATGACAATATGATATATATTACCATGCCACCGTGCAAGTCTCTAAATGCACAGCCCGTAGGACAGCAGAATGAACTGTGATACAAATGATGGACTTTTTTCAACTGGTGTATCAGTCAGAACTGATTCCCCACGTTGGTGGCAGCAGTAGAGGAGCCTGAGCATGCTGAAGGCAGGGACTACATGAGGGATGTGCACACCTTCCTCTTACCTGTACAATGAAATCTAGGCCTTTATAAATAACAGGGCTGAGTCCTAAATTACTTATAAAATTTAAATTCATTTCAAAAGATTTTAAAGATTTTAATAAGGAACACAAATCTGTATCAGATTCATTTGTCTTTTTTCTAACATAGATTAACGATTCTAATACTTGTATTAAGATAAATCTTTTTCATAAAGTCTAAATTTTTACCAAAATTTAAAAAATAATATTTTCAGATAAAATAACATAAACATGGTCTTTATGAGTAGAATGGGGAATGTTTTTAAAGCTGAGAAAATGGCTTTAGATTTTTTTTTTTGGCAGAACCAGAGATTGCCAGGCAAGCATTAATTCTACTGAGCCGTCTCCTTGGCCCCTGTCTTTAGATTTGAATTTTCAATATTATGAAGTTTGTGAGGTTTGTGTTACTATATAAAATATTTTAAAATGGACTAATTAAATTAAGAGAAAACATCTTAACTGTAGCCAAATATTGCTATCCAGATTATGGCTGGTGTCAGGGCTGATAGAATAATGTATTGTATTTTATATTTAAGATTATTGGCATCCTGCTTCCAAGTTCTAATTAGTAGACTTGGCTGTGTAGTACTGGGGCTCTTTGGGTAAGTTCTGAACCTTACAGTTTAGAAGAAAGTGGGAAGCATCAGGGTACAGACTACATCATTCTTTGTCTTGGTTACTGATTGCTCCTCAAACTCAGTGGAGTTTAACACATTTAAAACAAACAAAAAACTCTGACATCTATACAAATTGTTCTGGAATATTATGTTTGGTTTTCATGAATAACTTAAACTACAATGGGTATGATCAAAGCAAACCTTGCCAAATTTAGGAGATAAATGAAAAAGGTCACTGAAAAGGAAGACAGTCCAGAGTCATTTCAGTTCTGTCTCCCTATGAAGTTTTGATTTCACTTTTTAGTCTTTCTTAGCCTAAAAATATGAACTATAAATAGAAATTTTAGCATAGTGACTCTGTTCCTTGTCGTATTCCTTTGAACTTCATCTCTTGAAATTCTTCACATGACACAGGTTATCATAGACACTATACCTTTCCCTTGGTAGGAAGATTTTTTTTTCCCCATAAGACGCAAGATGACATATTGGCTTTCATTTCCTTTGTTCAATAAAAGCTTGCCAAGTATATTTGACAGATTAATAAGCTAATCATTTGTTCCAGTCACTGGTGCTGCTCAATTATCCTTTGGTGAACTATAAGAAAGATGTAATTTAAGACAGTTATGTAAAATTAGTGTATCTAACAAGTTTTAGACACATGTATCATTCTAAGTGTGTTTGATAAGATAACAATTGACTCTGAATAGAATAACAGAGCTGCTGGAGGGATAGCTCAGAGGAATATGTGCTTGCCTGGCAAGCTTAAGGTCTTGAGTTCAGTCCCCAGAACTGAAAGAAGAAAGAAAAGCAGAGTAACAAAGCCACAGTTTGAAGATAAAATGCAGGAAGAACTGGAGAAGGGCCTACTTCTAACTCCAAACTCAAGCTTGTTCTATAATTGCCTGCCAGAAGATACTAAAGAAGTCTCCTTTCTATTCTTTCTTGAGTATTTTCTGAAACATAAAAGCTATAAAATTGTTTATGAACTTATGCTCAGTGCAAATAGGAGTTGAATAGTCAGTGAAGCAAATAGTTCAGTGAGACTCTTTTGAACCATCAGTTGTGTCTCTTTACGATGGTCTCTGGCTTGTGGTCCAGGCCCTGGGCATTGTGACTGTGTGGGTGACCAGGGCATAGAGATACCACTGAATGCAGATGACATCCTGAGTACCTCTTCTACTGCTTCCCACAGATCACAAAATGAAGCTCACTATGGGGTCAAAGCCATGAATTCTGATGTGGATGACAGTCTCTTTGGAGGTGTCAAGCCCCTGCTCAAGGACAGAGCAACAGCCTCATTGTGCTGTTATGAGACAAACATGCCAGCCTCATTGTGCTGTCATGAGACAAACATGCCACATGTCACGCGCCATACCATCCAGGATGCCCACATCCTGGAGAAGCAGTAAATACAAAAAGAGCTGGATGCAGAGGAGAAGCGGTTGGATCAGATGATGGAAGTGGAGCTGCAGGAATCCATTCAAAGATGAGAGGAGCTGAACAGGAGGAAGAAGAAATGAGTATGAGGAAGATGATACTTACTTTGTGGAACCCATGGAAGGGTACCAGGAGAAGTGCTAGCTTCTTGCAGAGATGCAGGAGTGGAGAAAGATCATGAGGCGGATCTGCAGGACTTGCAACAGACACCAGGAAAGGCTAAAGATGTAGGCTGAGATTAAGCACATGAATGATGAAAACCAGAGGTAGAAAGCACAACTGCTGGCTCAGGAGAAGCTGGCAGACCAGATGGTGATGGAGTTCAGCAAGAAGGTGGCTTCAGAAACAGAGTTTAAATCTGAGCAGGAGAGATTCTGGGGAAAAAAAGAGAAAGAGATCGCCCGCCTGAGGGTTATGTAAGAGAAGGTCCAGGAGTAGGCCTTGTAGGGAAAGTGCAACCAAGAGATGGTAGACCAGGAGTGGCGCAGAAAGGAAAAGGAAAATGCACGGAAGATGGAAAATGAGGCAAAGCTGTGACAAAGTCAAATGGAACAGGTGGCTTTCAAGGAGCACACTGGCTATTCAGGTGCAATGGGACCTGGAAGAGTTTGAGGGGATTGTCTGGGCTCAGGGAGATTGAGTGGGAAGGGCTGGAGGAAGAGAAAAAAGCCACAGGGCGCTTGTAGCACTCCGACAAGCTCTGGCGCCGGCGCTGGGTGCATGATAACCAGTAGAAGGAGGTGCAGAACTGGATTGCCAACTTCGAGGAGGGCAGGAGCCTTGAAGAGGAGGCCCCAAAGTGGCAGGAACGCATTAAGGACATCAAGAAGAACCGGCCTTCCTGAGAAGTACTGCACCGAAGCAGAGTGCAAAGCAAATGTCCTGCCTGCAGCTCTGTGAATTGAACAGCGAGCCGTAAAGGGCCTCGGCTTAACTTCAGGGGACAGATTCTGTGGGTGCCAATAATTGCTGCTAACCTATTATATATATAATAGCATATATATTTATATTTATATATGCATTTGGTACATGGTCTTGCTATGCAGCTCGGACTTGTGGAGCACTTCCAGCTTTCAGCTTCCCCAGAGCAAGGGTTACAGGTGTGCACCACCAAGTCCAGACTCGGTTCCTGGCTCAGCGTGCGCAAGAGCAGGGTACATTTTGTATTTACAGATTAAATCTATTCTCCTTCTCTAAAAAAAAAAAAGTAAGAAAGAAAGATATCTCCACATATAAAATAACTAACCTAACTATAGAATGTACTATATATCAAAGAACTGAGATGCTTTTCTTAGTATATTGGCTGTGATAATCATTTCATTGGGAAATATTCTATTTTCAGTGATGTACTGTATTTCCCTAAATAACAGTAGTAATTGTTAATGTTTAATTTGTACACATAAAACAGTATATTATCTGTTTTATGTGTAAATCCAGGTGATAAGGTTTACAAATCTCCAAATACAAGTAGGTGCTGATAACCAACTGCAACCTACAAGACCCTGGTGATATCAGCATTGGCAGGGAGGAGGCAGAAAGAAGCCCTGGAGGACCACACGTGGCAGCCCTGGGAGCAGGAGACCCACGTGGTAGCCAGACACCTGTATTTCTTGATGGGCTGGAATCTGAGCAAAGACCTTAATCCCAAATGATGATATAATTATAATGAAATCAAAATTTGCTGAGTTTAGACTAAATGATCATTTTATATGCTTGAAAACAAGCATATAGTTAAAATAAAAAACTCATAGCAGTTTTTCTTATTTGGAAAAATGGAACTACATGCCAAGCAAAAGAGTCAGTTGCAGGATTCTGGGTAATACAAAGTAAGAGGTGTTAGTTTTCTTTATCGCCTCTACAGTACCATTAGATTCTTTGAACTGTGTGCGTTTGTAAAATTGAGAAAAAAAGTTGAAATATCTGTATTAATTTTGGCAACAAAGTAAAAATAATATTTCAATAATCCAAGTGAAGATTGAATAATTTTTAGAGTAATATTTGACTGCATTTTAATATCAGTGTAGAAATAAAACTATCAAAGGAAATTTCTGTTAAGTCTAACTCCATCCAGAGAAAACAACACATGCTGCCTTCATTTTGAGCAATTTTGGAGTCAGTGTATGTTCTGAAGTTGTAGCTCACATTTTTTTACTTTACAGACATGGATTTTATTTTGTTAAAAATTTCTTCCCATGAGATAGTTCTGTGAAAATTTAAAAAATTAATTTCAAAAGTAGTAAATATCAAAGTGAGTGCAGAAATAGATGGTTAACTCCGTATGCGGAGCTGGGAAGATGGCTCAGTATAATAAGTATAAAAGTATAAAAACAAGGTATAAAAAGTAAAGCCATATTAATATGCTGATGCTGAATCTTAAAAGTCTCAAGTGAACAACTTCTGACATTGGCAGTCCTTCAGATAACCCACTACTATTATGCACTACTGGACTATATTGGATTATTTTGCTGAATTCAAGCACCTCCAATATTTGAATGGCAATGGAATACTCATCTCTGATGAAAGGAAACAAAAAAGTGGGATGTAAGTGAAGGACCATTTTGTAATGAAAAAATGTATATCTGCATATACAAAAGAGGATAGGATATGCAGCTTCTTTCTCTTAGTTCAATGACAAGAAAGGTTTGTATTAACAATGTTTAGAAAAGATATCATATCTACTTCTTGTACTATGAATAACTACCCCTAAGACAACAATATGCAATGTATTATCATAACTGTCCTACCAACCTGTTTTGAAACTGACTCAATGCTATTTATTTCTCAATGCAATTAACATTTAAAAAAAGAATTATGGTCTCACCATAAACGACAAAAAGTGCATATTCTGTCCAGAAATTAAAAAAAAATTGCTAAATCCAAGTTTGATATCCTGAATGAATGACTTGTCAGTGGGTCACAATGAAAATGTCAACCATTACTCTACATATTTTTAAAGATAATTGACTTTCACCAGATTTTCTCCAAAAGAGAAATTTGACAATCAGCAAACATGACAAAACATATTTAAATAGAGTATGCTGCAATAGTTTTAAACTAGATTATATTAAAATCTTTCCTTGTTTTTTTCAATGATTTTGAATAAGATAGAAACCAAAACCCTTGCTCCATGGAGCACATATAATTTCTCTCCCTTCTATATCTTAACATGCTGATTTGTTAATACTTAAATTTTATAACACTAAAGTTATTGGAGGTTGGTTGATATATTTTTAGGGTTATAAAGATAATCTTGGAAAGCAAATAACCATTATAAACTTTTTATAGAAGCATAAATAATACAAAAAAGTAATGTCAAAATGCTTTGCTAAATAAATCCACACATCCTACACACATGTGTCCCCACCACTCAGAATAAGCAAGAGAACATCACCAGCCCTCTTGAGTTACCACATTCACAGTGGCTTGCACCTGTAAAGTTTTAAAACTTGTAGAAATAAGAAAATAGAGCAGCTTACATTCCTATCAACAATGTGAAAGAGGTTTTTGTACTCTGCAGCTTTTTGCCAGTATTTCTTATTTTTTGATATCCTGATGGTGGCCATGCTTTCTGGAATGAAATGGAATCTGAGTGTTGTTTTAACTTGCTTTTCCCTGATGGTCAGAGATGTCAAAATTTTGTTATATATCTGTTCATCATTTATACACCTTTCTCTGAGAAGTGTTCATTAATTTCAGGTGCCCACTTTTGCTTTGATATTTTATTTTGGTGGGGATTTATTTTTTGAGTTCTTTATATATTGTAGATATTAGTCCTCTGTATGAAGTATAGTTGACAAAAATTTTTCCCATTGTATAGATTATCTTTTGAATCTTTTGAATGTTTCTTTTTCTGTGAAAAAGTTTTAAATTTGATATATTCCTATTTTTTAGATCTTGATGTTATTCCTCATACAATTGTGGTTTGCTTAAGAAGGTCCATGCTTATGCTTGCACCCTCAAGAGTTTTAACTGTTTTATAAAATTCCAACAAATGATTTCTGTTTTAGTTTTAGATCTTTGGTCAATTTTGATTTAATTTTAGAATATGTTGAGATATGTGGGCATAGATTCAAGGTCCATGTAGAGGAGTACAATTTTCCTAGTACAATTTGCTTAAGAAGCTCTCTTTCCTTCAGTGTATGTTTTTGGCCCCCTTGTCAAAGATCAGATGTCTGTATTGGATCTTTGAATTTGAGGGCCCTGTTATATCTTAGTTCTTTATATATTCTAGACAGTAGTCCTCTGTTTGATTGCTTATTAGTTAAGATTTTTTCAAAGTTTGTGGGTTGTCTTTTCACTCTGTTGACAATTTCTTTTGACATGCAGAAGCTCCTTAAGAAGAGTTGATCCCAGTTGTTGATTCTTTCAAGTGCTTCCCGTGCGAATATATGTTTGTTCATGAACTGTTTACCTACCCCTATGTCTTCAAGAGTTCCTCCTACTTTCTCTTCCAGGAGATTGAGTGCTTCTGTTTTAATGTTTAGATCTTTAATCCATTTTGACTTTAACTTAGTGCATGGTGATAGAGCTGGGTCAAGTTGTAGTTTTCGGCATGTAGAAAGCCATGTTTTCCAGCACCATTTGTTAAAGAGGCTATCTTTCTTCCGGTGAGCTTATGTAGCCCCTTTGTCGAAGATAAGATGGCTGAGTGTTTTTGTAGATGCATCTGCGTCTTCTAATCTATTCCACTGATCCTCAGGTCTACTTTGTTGCCAATACCATGTTGATTTTATCAAAGTGGCTTTGTAGTATAATTTCAAATGAGGAATTGTGATGCCTCCTGCCTTGTCTTGATTGGCCAAGATTGCCTTTGCTGTTCTAGGTCATTTGTGGTTCCAAATAAATTTTAGGATTGATTTCTCTATGTCTGGGAGGTATGTTAGTGGCAGTTTGATAAGGATTGCATTAAATCTGTACAGCAATTGTGGGAGTATGGCCATCTTCACAATGTTGGTTCTTCCTATCCAGGAGCATGGAATATCTTTCCATTTTCTGAAATCCTCCATAATCTCTTTTCTTAGGGTGGGCATCTGAGATGAATACACACTTCTCAGAGGATGAAATTAAAGAAGCAAATAAATATATGAGAAAATGCTCCATATCGCTAGCCATTTGTGAAATGCAAATAAAAACAACACTGAGATATCATCTCACTCCAGAAAGAATGGGTATCAGAAGGAAATCAACCAACAACAGATGTTGGAGAGGTTGTGGAGAAAAGGGAACGCTTCTCCACTGCTGGTGAGAATGTAGACTGGTACAACCATTGTGGAGGTCAGTGTGGAGACTCCTCCAAACAGTAGGACTAGAAATCCCATTCAAGCCAGCTATCCTCTTACTGGGAATTTTCCCAAAGGATCTGAAAACATTGTATCATAGTGCTATATGTGTACCTATGTTTATAGCAGCACAATGTGTGATATCAAAATCTTGGAAACAACCAAGATGTCCATCACATGAGGAATGGTGGAAAAAGATGTGGTATTTCTATATAATGGAGTATTATTCAGCTATTGAGAATGATAAGTTTGAAGCATTTATACTGAAGTGGATGCCACTTGAACATATACTCATAAGTGAAATAAACCAGACATACATGTGTAAATATCGTGTAGTCTCCCTAGTATAACAAGTGAAAAGCAGAAATACAAAAAGAATTGTACAACAACAACTAAAATCCATTGAGTCAGATAAGGCAAAGTGAATGGCATATGCTGCAGGATACTAATCAGCTTTTCTTCTGGATGGTTATCAACCTAAGTTCACAAATCAGAGTTGGAGAAATAGAAGAGCCACAAGGCCAGCCAACATTTTGGCTCTAACCTTTCAAGGTCAGTGAACACTCAGGACATAGGAGAACCTGTACTGCAACATCATGAAACTCAGTTCAGCTCCATATTTTCTGAACAAGGAGATTATGGAGCCACAGAGGAAAGAGATTAAAGTTCTATAGTGTGCCTGGGGAGAGTCACATGGAGAGAAAACTTTCTCTCAGGCTCTCACAGAGAGCAAACTGGTCAAGCATTGGCCGTGACTCATCCACATGGATGACACAGACAAAGGAACTACAGAATAATGTATAGGACTACAAGATAAACCCTGAGGGGACTTCACTGACCACATAAGAAACATAAAGTATGTGTGTTGGTATGTAAGTCTTGTTCTATCTAGGTCTTAGCCATCCAACAGAAAAGTATAAAAATGAAGTATACATTGCGGGGCTATAATATTAAACTGAGCTGTAAATGGCTATGGTCGACAACTTATTTGAATAACTCCCTATGGTTGCAGAATGCTGGACTGTGTTGGATTGTGCAGTCGAGTTCAAGCACCTTAGTTAGTTGAATGACAATGGAGTGCCCACCTTTGACAGGTGTAGACAAAGGAAGGGGTATAGAAAGAAAAGAATCATGATGTGTGTGTATAGACAGTACAGTTGGGATAGATAACGCTGTGCTTCTACATAATCCTATGAGAGGCAAGATTTGCACTAATGGTGGTTGGACAGGATATTATGTTCGATTCTAGTACTATGGTCATCCACTATGAAAATAATTATTGAGTTTTTGATATACTTCAGGTATAAAAATAAGTAAACAGCTACACTCTTAATTTACTGATAAGTGACATTTGCTATAACAATGTCTGTAAGTATGGTACATGTATGCACCTTGTACGATACCAAAACAGTATGAAAACAGTTTGTAAAGTATTAATTTATTGAATCTGTCTTGTTAAGGTGTTGTAAAACTGATTCATATTTGTATTTCAATAGAATTAAAAATAAATAATAAAAAAGAGATCAGATGTCTGATAGTACCAGGCTTGTTTCTGCATCTCCTGCTCTGTTCCTCTGATTCACATGTCTGTGCGCAAGTATCATGCTGTTATTTTTTTAGTCATTGTAGCTTTGAAATGTAACTTGAAATCTGAAATTATACAGTCTCCTGTTTTGCTTTCATTGTCCAAGATTGCTTTTGCTATTCTGGGTCTCTTCTATTTCCATTCAGATTTCAGAATTGTTTTGTTCAAGTTATGTGAGCCATGCCATTGGTATTTTTTGTTACGATTGTGTTACATTTATAAGAGTTTTGCAAGTGTGGTCAATATTTTGATAATTTTGGCTGTGCTTACCCAGATATTTTTCAATCTTCTGATGTCGTTTTGGATCCCACTTTTCAGAGTACTGCAGTTTTCATTATAAAGATCTTTCAGTTCCCATGTGAAATTTAATTCCTAAATGTTTAATTTTTCTTGAAATTATTGTGAATAGCATTGTTTTCCTAATTTCTTTCTTTTTTGCAGAAACTATTGCATGTATTTTATTGAGCATGCAAGGTAAAAAGAGGAGAGACAGACAGAGGAGAGAGAGAGAGAGAGAGAGAGAGAGAGAGAGAGAGAGAGAGAGAGAGAGAGAGAAACAGAGAGAGAGAGAGAGATTTGAAAGAAGACGTTTCAATCAGGTACACTTTGAAATACCCAAATATTTGAAGTTTCTCTGAATATCCTGATTTCTTTCTTGATAGGCTCAAGATCGGTATAAAAGAATGCAGAAATGCTGTTGATTTTTGTGTGTTGATTTTTATGCTGCTACCTTACTGAAATTATTTATAGATTCTAAGAGTCTCTTGGTACAAGTTTTGTGTCTTCTTTGTAAATGATTATGTCATCTGTGGGTAGTTTGATTTTTTTCCTAAGTACACGTCTTCTGTTTCATTCTTTTGCCTCACTGCTATGGTTGATGTCTCGAGTATGATGCTGCACACGTGTGCTGATAGTGGACATTCTTGTCTTGTTGCTGATTTTAGGACAAGCTTTTAGTTTTTCCCATTTAATATTATGTCAGCAGTACATTTTTCAAATTAGATTGAGATAAAGTTCTTTTATATCTATATTCTTCAGTGTTTTTTGTTTGTTTGTTTTTTGCAGAATCAGAGATTTAACTCAGGCCCTTGCACTTGCCAGGGAAGCACTTATTCCACTGAGCCATCTCCCCGGCCCCCAGTGCTTTTTTTTTTTTTTTTTTTTTAATGTCTTTTTGAGACAGGGTCTCACTATGCAGTTCAGGCTGGCCTTGAGCTCACTTTGTAGCTCAGGCTGGTCTCGAACTCAGAACAGTCCACCTGCCTCAGCCTCCCGAGTGCTGGGATTACAGGCATGCGCCACCACGCCCGGCTATTCCAGTGCTTTTTTTAATCATGGGTGTAGGTTGAGTTTTGTTAAAGGTATTATATGTTTCAATGGAGATAATCTTGTGATTTTTGTCTTCTTTTTATGTGATGTATCACATTTATTTATTTGCATATAGTTCAGTCCCTGGTTCTTCCAAAAGAAAAAATCCAACAAAAATATTTATTTACATATATTGAACCATCCTTGCATCTCTAGAATGAAGCTACTTGGTCACAATACATGATGATTTTAATGATTGTTACATTCTATTTGCCAGTACCTTAATAAGGATTTTTGTGTCTATGTCCACTAAATAAATGATCCTGTAATTTTCTTTTTTTTTTTTTTTTTTTTTAGTCTTCTCCTTTCCTGTTTTGAGAATCAAGTTAATGCTAGTTTTCAGGAATTAATTTGACAGTACTCCTTCCCTTTCAATTTCATTCCTTTGTCCTTTGATACCTGATTAAACTCCTTAAGAAAAAATCCAACAGAAAGACCCTAAAACAGAAATAGAACACTAAATCTTAAAATGTTTCCAGACATCATATGCAACCAGAATAACTGAGGTCCATGGGTCAGGGAGTAGTTCTGGAGTTGCAGGGCTACCCAGTCTTTGTGGTCCTGCTCCATGCTCTATCCATGCAATATATAAATATTCTAAATTCTTTTTGCTCGTCATTTCTAAATATTCACTGTAATAGTTAATGGTAGTCATCCTACTGTCCAAAGAACATCAAATGTATCCTTTTTAGCTGTAATTTTATTCTGTTGGTCAGCCTCTCCATTTCTCCCTATCTTTTCATTCTAACGTTTAGTCACCACTAATTTTCTCTCAGGTTCTGTGAGTCCAAATTCTTTTCTTATATAAATGAGATCATGGAATATTTGTACATTTTTGCCTGAATATTTCACTTAAAATAATGTAATATTCCTCAAAAATATTACAATGATTGGATTTAGTTTCCTTTACAGGACTTAATTGCACTCTATTGTACATATGTAACAGATTTTTTGTGTCTGTTCATCTGTTCGTGGACAGGAGGTTGATGCCAAAACTTACTTATTCTAATAGTGCCCCTGTGAATATGTTAGTAGAGATATCTCTTCAAAATACTGATTTCCTTGGATCTATTTTCAATTTTTAAGGAAATTTCATATTTATGGTTGTATTAATTAGATCCCAAACAAGATTGTACAAGTTCTTCTACTGTACAAATATGACAGGATTTGTTATTTTCATATGTCCACACTAGTATCATTTTGGCCTTTTTAATCATAACCACTCTAATTAGGGTAAGATATTATCTCATCATTACATCAACATTTTTGATTTTTGATTATGATTTGTTTTCTGTATCTTCATGTCTTTTTTTGAGAAATGTCTATTCAGATATTTAATCATCTCTAAATTAGAATTTTTAGGGCCTGGAAGATAGCTCAGCAGTCTAAGCACCTGCCTGGCAAGCACAAGGACCCAGGCTGGATCCGCAGTACAGTATGCCATGCCATTCCCAGAAATTGGAGAACTCCATGTGGGCCAGTGAAACCATTCATGGGGGAAAACACCTGTAATCCCAGTGCTGGGAAGGCTGAGAAAGGAGGATCACTAGGAGTTTGAGCTGCATAGTTAAACCCTGTATCAAATAAATAAATAAATATTGGATTTTTAAAAGATAGAGTTTTTAATATTTTTTACCTATGCATGCATTATCAGATGAATAGTTTACAAATATTTTCTCCCGTTCTTTTTTTAAACTGTTTTTATTATACACTACAGCAATATCTCTTGAGACACAGCTATTTAAAATTTTCAACATAAGAATCTTGGTAATGTTTTTCACAAGTTTAGAAATTACATTTAATACAACTTGTGACAAAATTGGGTTTATATTGTCTATGTCATTATATATATTTTAATTCACCAAGGTTTTAAATTACTGAGTACACATCCTTCTTTATTCTTTATATTAGACTTTTTGAAACTTATCATAGCATAATTGACATCTATATAATCCCCTGGCCCTGCTGAGCCCTTAATTCTTTAATTTGTCTCTTCTTGCCCATTGCCACAATCAGGTGCTTTTAGCACACACATGCGTGTCCATGCATACACATTTTCATACAAGATTATTTTCTAAACATATGTATGTTAACTTTTCTTTTCTCCTCTTATATTAATTACCTTGTTACTTACTGTGTTCATGTCATTCTGCCTGAAGAAATCTATTTGGTAGTTTTATCGTATAATTCTGCAAATGAGAAAAAATATCTATTTTCCTCAGCTGGAAACACATTCTCATCTGAAAACACATTTCAGAAAATAGTATTACTGAATATGGAATTCTAGTTCAGAAGTCATTACAAAGTGATTTTCCATGTCCCCTTCAAAATTCATATGTGAAAAATTCAGGAATGTTAAAAAAATGTTTATTGGCTTGGACACCTCTAACAAAATATTTATTAATAAGAGAAAACCAAATAGAAGTTTATTAACATGTCCATTTATAATAAATATGAGAAGGCCAGAGAGATAGCTCAACAGACTAAAAACCTGCTTAGGAAAGTGAGGTGACCAGGGTTTGATACCTGGCACCAAAAGCCACATCGGCCCCACCCTGGGCTGCGCTGACCAGGCCACTTGAGACTAGGCATGGTGACACATGCCTGTAATGTTGGGGAGGCTGAAAGAGGAGGATCACTAAGAGTCCACGCTGTGTAGTAAGACCCAGTGCCAAAGACATTAAAAAATAATAAAATAAGACAAAATAAACATAAGAGAGATGCAGGGGATAAGGAAGCATCACAAAGATAGTTTAGCATGGCAGCAGCTACAGCATCTTAAACAAGGATAAACTTATAGAAAAATGGCAAATAGAAGGAAAAGAACTTCAGATCTCTATGAGAAACAATATTGAGGAAGGCAAGTAGATGGAGACTTTTTTTATATGAACTGCTCTGGTATCTTTTTACAAGGCCAATAAGAATCTAAGGTTGTCTTCTATCAGGAACCACAGATTATACTTTGAGTCCAGGGGATCTCTGAGGCTGTCATTGTCCTGGCCTTTGAGCCAGACTAGAACAAAGAAACTTCCTTTCTCCTGGTCACAGCTGAGGCCCTCTGGCTAGAGATGCTGTGATGGCATGGGGCAAGACAAGGCCTATGGGGGAAAGTAAGCATCTGGAGAAACCACCGTTTCTGTAGTGGCCCTTGTTTGGGCCTTGCAAAAATGCTTTTTTCTTCTTCCTAGCCAAGTAATTGTTCCCAGAAACACTGTCTTTCAGCTATTGTACTACACACAGATGTAATCAATAAATTCTGAGATTTTGGCTGCTTTGTGCCCTTTTGTTTTTGTTTCCTGTGAACAACTGATTGTTCCCATTCCCTACTGTGCCACCATTTTTTTTCTTGCTTTTCCTTTTTCCTATGGGCTGTAACACCTGGAGACTGGAACCTACTGCTGGAATCAATAATGTTTTCATGATCTCTACTTGTACTCCTGGTAGAGATGCAAGGAGAAACACCTTTCCAAATTCCTTTCTTGCTTTTAGTGGAGATCAGAGAATTTTTCTTTCATCTTCTTCTTCTCAGTTGTTTTAAGCTCAAAATTTACCATGTTACAAATTGGCATATATTGGCATGTCATATTCTACTCTTCTATCCCCAGTGAGATAATGTTGGACAGTAGAACCATCGGAAGTAGTGATTAGGTTAAGAGAGGGGAGTCTTTATTAACAAAACAAAATAAAACAGAACATCCAGAAAGCCCTCTCGGACATTCTGTCATGTGAGAACGCAACAGGAAGACAGGTATTAAAGCCAGGAAGTAGCACTTTTCAGACAATAAATGTGTTGTGCCTTTGTCTTGGCGTTCTCAGCCTCCAGAACTATAAGACATATTTTCTGTTTATAAGTTACCCTACCCAGCTTAGACTAAGACAGTGGTACTGAGAAGCGGGAGTGCTGTTGTCCCAGATAACTAAAAAATATGGAAGTGATTTTGACACTAAGACCATGATAGAGACTGAAAGACTTTCACAGTGCATTACAGGAAATGTCAGAATCATTGGAGGGTGACTCTAGTGAGGGCTCAGAAAAAAAAAGACAGCTATAAAGAAAGCTTCAAAACTCTTAGAGAATGAATATTGGTAGAATATGGGCAGTAAAGGCCATTTTGATAAGGGTTCAGACAGAAATGAAGAATTTGAAAATGGAAATTGGAGGAGAGGCCATTCTTTCTCAAAGGTGGCAAAGAATCTCATTGGTCCTACTGTTTGAGGATGGTGGGATTTGTGAGAGTTGAAATTAGATATTTGGTGTTAAAAAGTAAGTGAAGTGCTGGGGAGATAGCTCAGTGGTCTAAGCAGCTGCCTGGCAATCACGAGGACCTGGGTTTGATTGCTGGTACCACATGCCATGCTGGCCCTGCATTGATCTTGGCACTGAAATGGCCTGATGGTGCATAACTCTAATCCCAGTAATGGGGAGGCTGAGACAGGAGGATCACTATGAGTTTGAGCTGCATAGTGAGACCCTGTACTAAATCAATCAATCAATCAATCAATCAATCAATCAATGATTAGAAAAAAAAGTAAGCAAAGTATTGAAGGAGCAAGCTGGTTTTCAAAATTATTTCTAATAAAATATGATAAATAACATGACAAAATGATGGAATTCTTAAAAAAAGTGAATTTAAAGATGTGAATTATTATTGTAAAGAACGAGAATAACTGGTTGACAATGAGGTAGGCAATTGGGGCTGGGGAAAACCAACTGGGGAAATGTGTCAAAAGTCATAAAAACCACAGCTAACAAGTTGACTGATGTTTCTAAAATATCTCTTAAGAGAGAAGACATGCACAGAACATGGGACCTAAAAGTGACTGCAGGGTTAAATCTCCTGAGCCCTGTAATAGGGACCAATCAGAAACTGACATTCTCATTCCTTTATTTAAATTTGGTGCCATTCACAGAATCAATCAGAAGACATCATTCTGAAGCCTTCATTTACATAGAGGCCTGGCCAATCAAAAGACACTATTCCTTATCCTTCATTTATGTCTGCTAAGAGGATGAGCAAGTTCTTCCTTATGACAATTCATATGTGGTGAAGCCAACTGATTTTTTTTTTTTTTTGTTTTGATAGGATAATAGGCTATGCTTACATGAGGTAAGAGCCAATTCAGGTATTTTGGATGATAGAGGTTCCTTTCCCTCTATGCTCCAGGCCACTGTGAGCCCTCTCCACTGGCCCAGTCTTGCTCTGTAGAAGGTAAATTGTACTTTGTCTCCTGGTAAATTGTACTTCAAATCTCATTCCTTTCTGGTTTTGATATTTAGTTATAATTTTGAACTTTGAATTTAAAGTTGATGATGAGAAAATTTAAGACTTTAGAGGCTATTGTTATGTAATGAATATATTTAGGATGCAAGAAGAACATGAGTTTTGAGTGGCTGGAGGATAGAATCCTACAGATGAATTTTGTGTTCTGCCCAAATCCATATGTTGAAACTTAATCCCTAGGGTGTTAGCACTTGGAAGTCAGGTGATTAAGTTAAGAGAGTGAAACCCTCATGGGTAGGAATTGCATGTTTTTAAAAGGCCCCTGAGAGGTGTCTTGCTCTTCACATTGTGAAGGCAGAAGGAAAAGTCAGGTGTCTGCAAACCAGGAAGCAGCCACCTATGGGCCCTGAAATTTCCAGGACATTAATCTTAGACTTCTTAGCTTGAGAACTGAGAAATGAATTTCTGTTGTATAAAAGCCACCTAGTTTATTGTACTGTGCTGTAGCAGCTCAGGGTAGACTAACATAATTATTTTCTACATTTTTAAGATGCTACCCTGTATAAGTTAAACTGTTAGCTGTTTGCCTAACTGTTGTTCTTCTGCAAATAATGTCCCTCAAATGAGGCTACTTTCCAGGCTTTCTCTTTCTTTCTTTTCTTTTTTTGGAACCTGGGATTGAACTCAGGCCCTTGCACTTGCCAGGGAAGTGTAAGTCTTTCTCTTTTACAATGTGATTTTGCATCAGTTCCAATGTGCTTAGGTGTGTTATTCTTTGCATTTACCTTGCTGCTTTGTTATATTTACTGAATCATTGGCTCAATGTATTTCTGTTTAGAAAAATTTCAGCCAATGTCTCCATTGTTTAGTTTCGTTCTTCCATAGAGTAACTCAAATATCACATTGATATTTGAGAATATATTTGTTTCATATTTTCTGAGATTTTCTATATCTCTACTTCAGCTTATATATTTTTCTACTAATCTCTTTTGCTGTGTGAAGTCCCCTATTAAATCCATGTATTATTTAATACCATATTGTACTTTTTGAGTTTTAATTACTATTTATTTTGTTTTACTGCAGTTCTCTGGAGAAGCAGTACTTTTTGTTTTTATCTATTTTAGCTTTAAATCTTAACTCTGATAACTTCAATGACTGAGTGATCTGTGTATGTTTTGTCTTATTCTTTTGTATCTTGGGATCATTTATTTGTCTTATCAACTGAATACCTTATATTCCCTATAAAATATTATAGAGGATTAGCATGAATTGCTTTACCTTTCTCCAGAGAAGTTGAGCCTTTTCTCTGTGAATCAGTTAGTTAATTTGTTGGCTTTGTAATCTTCATCTAACTCTGTCCCAGTCCCACAACAGGAATAGCTTTCTCTCATGCTTAACTAACAGGCTGAGATACCTAGTAGTTGAATTAATTGATGACTATTGAGTTTCTACTTAATTTCCTCAGTGCTATGAGACTGCTGAAAACTACACAATTAAATTTCCACTAGTCTTCTTACCTTTTATTCTGTGCAGCTGAAGAGTTTGTCTGTGTTAAGGAAAAAAAATCACATAGCATTCTGTTTGTATCTTTCCTTTCTCCTTGGGGATATTGAGACCACAAAGGCTGACTGCCTTCACAGATGAGAAATCTATTTTTCCTCTAAGTTTTGCCAGACTTCCAAACACACTGTTTTCTGTTTATTTGAATGGTCATGCTTTGCCTGAATTTTCAACCTCTTCCAGCAACAAGAATCAGCAAATACTCCAACAATAGAAACAAGTAAGAAGTTGGTTGATTTTTCTCAAATTCCTCTCTGGTATTGGCTCTTCAAATTCAACTTCTTGCACACATTCACATTGGGTGTGAGGATGGGTGGCAGAGATGAATGGGGGTGTCATCTGACTGTACTTAGTGAAGTGTTCTCAAGGAATTTTGTTTGTTGTTTGCCAAAAGTGGTGATATCTGGGTCTGAGGAGTGGCTCAGTGGTATAAGTACCTGCCTGGCAAGCACAAGATCCTGAGCTCAATCCCTGGTGCTTTAAAAAAAGGGGGGGGGGCATGACGTCATAGGCAGAAAAGGAGAGTTGAAGTTGATAATGTCAATCTTAACTTGGTAATATATTTAGGATTTATATCTATCTTGACTGCAGTTTATAAAGCTTCTTGGTAATTGACCAGGTAATTTTAGCTCATTCTTCTTATATATTTTACTTGTCATTAATTATTATTTATTAAAAATTACTGCTTACAAGTTTGAACCTTACTTCTCTTGTCTATTTGCTTAGTAAATAACTAACTTTGGGAAATTAGTTTTCTCTGCCTTTGTTTTGTTATTTATTGTGTCAATATAGGATGATTTAGCCCATAAAATTTTGAAGATTAAATAAAATATATTAAAAAATTAAATGCCTGTTCTCTATTAACTAGCCAATAAATGTTATTTGCTAAGCCTTGTGTCATGGTACATATTGTTTTCCCAGTACTGTTGGGTATCTGAGGCGGGAAGATCTCAAGTATGACTCAAGTATGGGCAATCTAGTGAGTTAGTCAAAAGTTATTTCAAAATAAAAATGTTCTGAGGATGTAGCTCAGTGTTTGCAAGTGATTTAGTGCAAAGTTCCTGGGCTCAATCCCCATTTCTATAAAAATAGAATAGAAAATAATTAACTAATATTAAAAATTAATTAATATTTATCTCCAAGCATACACATTGTAGGGTCATGAATATATATTTACAAAGAATGAAAACTATAAATCAGTTATTTATCATTTTCAAGAATGGCACTGTCTTAAAGTCATCAGAACTTTCTACTTAGTTGTATCCATTGGGAAAAAGGTGACTGTGGGTAAGATATTTAGATATATTCATCTTAGAGCTCACCAAACACACCTGGGCTGTTTCTTACCCAAGAATGTGCCATTACTCCACCAACTAGCAACACTGTGAACTTAAAAATTATGTTTTTAAAAATATAGTAAATGTGAGATCTTTCATAATCTTTTTACTTAAGTGTCGGATCTGATTGACTCAGCTACATTTTTGTGTCCAGGAAGAGGGGTCTATGTCCTAGGTTGGATTATGTAAGGGAACAATAGTGGTTTTCCAAATTGATCATGTAAAATATTTTAAGTACTTTTAGAATCTTGTTGTATATTCAGACAAATCCAATTTTAAAAGTAAGATTTGAAATCAAGTAAGCAAAACTGTTATCTACTTTGAAGTTCTCTTATGTTCTACCCTAGAGGACCAAAATGCTATTTTCCAATGAGATTCTAAGAAAGCAGGCCAATGACTTAAAAATATAAACTGTTCTGACCTTGACATACATGTATACATCTCATCTGGGAAGTGAAATTTGGCAACTCTTTTTATAGATTATAATTTTATTGTTAATCTGTGAGATTTTGGAGGAGTCAGGGAAAATACTTGTGGATAGAACTCCAAGTTGATAAAAGGAACAAACAGAACTGGGTCATTAAGTACCCTAAGCATGGGTAGAGAAAGGGATAAATGTTCCAATAGGCTTTAGTTTTCAGAACCTCCTACAGACCTCCCTCAGAGCCAGCTTTCCATGCTTTGCTTCTTCATTTTTGTTTTCTTTACTTTTTTTCTACCTATTCTCTATTTACACAAAAATGTTTTCAATCACTGCAGATTACCAAATCAAGCAAGATTTATATTTACAACTTTATGGCTGAACCTGACTGTTTCATGGAGTGGGTCAATCCAAACATTTTTTAAGGGTTGTCCAGGCTACTTAATTTGAAAAGTAGTTGACAATGGCATGTTTTTGTGTAAGTTAATGATGTGAGAAATATGCACTGCATCCTGGGCTATTTCAACATGCAGAATGGTTCTCTACTCTTACAGAATTTCTAATACATGTCTTTTACTCCTTCCATGACACATTAATTTAGTTCCACCAAATAATTCAAGTTCAATTATATGCTGGTCAGTTGCCTGAACTTTTCAAATAAGAATTTGTAAGAAACAGTTTTTGTACCACTAGGGATGGTTAAGCAAATGGATATCTTGCAAACAGAACTAATTTTATTCCTTTATTTATTCTGTATACAAAAGGAAAAGAAAATAGCATCTGAGAAATGTTCTGAAGCTAGTACCTTCCCAGAACCCCAACATTCAAATTTGTGTGTCCTTTATTCTCCCATCTCCCATCAACTCCTTGCTGAGGCAATAGTTCCAAGATGCTGGCAGACAAAGCAATCCTTGAGAGTGAATTGCAGTGAATGGACTTGTGTTTGTTGCAGCTCCTTTCATGTAAGTAAGGAAAGGATAAATAGATAAAAGAACATTGTGAAAATAGGAAGAAAGTGCCACTGATTTCTGTAATTCTCAGTGTCTCACTATGTAAAATTCATCATAAAGAAGCACTGATTCCCATATGTTCAGAGATGGCATGGATTGAAAAGCCCAGGGCTTTGGGAACCACAGAAACATGTTCTACTTTTAGTGTGGCCATTCGCTACTGTACCCCTAAATCCTGGTGCATGGCATTTTCTACCTGTAAATTGGAGGCTCTCAGCTCATGTCCACTATTGCTCTCCATTTTACAAACTTCTGACAGTTGTGTAAAAGAGGCAGAATTTCCTGCATCTAAGATATATTCTGATCAATGTCCTTTTATGAATGTTTACTGCAAGTATTTCCATAATGATTTAAGAACCTAAGCCTACTTCCACAAGTAGTCATGGGTTTTGCCAGACAACATTAGAATAAACATTGGGAGATAACACAGAACTTTGGAAAGAAATAGAAAGACAAGATCCCTCTAAGGTTGCTTTTCATGGGCATAAAGGGAAGGGAATCAGGATATTCAGAATCAAAGTAAGGTGGGAATGAGAACACTCAAAGGTCACTACAGTTGTGACCCTAAAAAGTCTTCAAATGAGATGTCTTAGATTAACAGTTTATATCTATGTAGAGGATTAGCTATTGGGGCATATCGGTGTGTGAATGTGTCTGAATTCCAACTTAAGTACTCACTGAATCTTTTTTTTTTTTTAGTTAGTTTTTTTGTTTGTTTGTTTGTTTGTTTGCTTTTGTTGGTGGAACCAGGGATTGAACTCAGGCCCTTGCAACTTGCCAGGGAAGCACTTATTACATTGAGCCATCTCCCAGGCCCCTTATTTTAGTTTTAATTTTTTTTAATTTTTTTTTTTTTTTTTGATGCAGAGACTCACTGTGCAGTTCAGACTCACAGTGCTCTTGCTGTCTCAGCCCTCCCATGCCTCCTTCCAGAACTGCCATAGCACACCCTAGGGTTCTGGGGCTAGCATGAATGTGATATCAAAGGATTAAACTCAGGACCTTGTGCTTGCTGGGAAGGCACTTGTGCTGCTGAGCTATCCCCCCAGCCTGCACTGAAGCTTTAACTGAATAAGCAAATTGTTTTCTTGGGAGACCTTTTCAAAATAAACAACCTAGGATTTTAACCCATACTTTTATGTGGTGATCATTAAAATACCACCACAACAGACATCATCTGGATAAAATACAGAATCATGAGAAGAGTATTTTATAGTCTGTGACATACCAGAGAAACATTATGCATTCATAACTTCATTCGTGTTGACGGCTACTTAATAACATCTATTAAAATTTTAAAAATGGAAGCTCAGCAAGGTCAATTAAATAGCCTTTAAGTGGTCGTGGTTAATTTAAAAATCCAGATATTCTTCATTACAATACTCTTTCAGAGTGTCATGCAACAACCTGTATTAGCACACTGGTGATGTTATTGTTAATAGCAATTAGTTCTAGACACCAGTGGTGTGCAATTTAATATTATCTTATTTTAAGCTAAAACATAGCCTTGTATTTTGTTATGGATATTTGTATAGAACACAAATTCCAGGGTCAGAGATAAAGGAACTTGTTGTAGCATAACAAGTTACATCAGCATTAGTAGATATGCTTGAGTTCCTACATTAGCTTTCTTTTGCCTATGGGATTTCAGTAGATTAAAATGACTCATTTAGTGTCTTATAAAACTGTACATCAAAAGTCCAACAAGCTTAATTGTAAGTCTATTTAGTCTCTCATGATCAAAATCAAGATATCAGTGGGCCTGGGATCTTCTCTGAAAATTCCAGAGGAGAAACTACTTCCAGGCATATTCAGAATTTTGTTTGAAGAACTAAATCTAAATTCATGTGGCCATAAGAATTGAAATTATTATTTTTTGGTGTTTTTGATTTCTTGACATAACCTAAATGTAAATTCTTGACATCATCAATTTCCTGTGGACTTCTTCCCCTCTACACACACACCATTTTTTCCCTTCCAATGCCTGGAACTGAACCCAAGGTCTTCATACCATATTGCATCCACATTCTTTGTTCATGTTTTATTTTGAAGTAGGTTCTGATTAAGTCATTAAATTTTCTATACTGGGTTAAGATTTGTGATCCTCCTATTTCAACCTCCAAAACCACTGCGATTACAGGTGTCTGCCACCACTACTGGGCACACTCTCCACTTTAAGCTACTAACACACATAAAACAGTTGTTCTGTTCTGCATCTCCCTCATTTCCTTTTCTGCCTCTGTAAAGACTACAATGAGTACATTGGGATTCTCTTAATAGACCAGCATAATCTATTCTAATGTCAACTACTTAGTAATTTTATTTGCCTTTGTAATTTTCAGTCTTGTGTAAGGTAGCATATTCAGAAGTATAGCATTTTATCATAATTTAGTCACCAAGGATTAGGAGAATAATCTTTTTGAAGTCATAATTCTGCCTACCATGATTTTTCTGGGCCACAGATCTCATGGACGCAATGAAATCCAAATGGAGACTCACAGGCTGCTGAATAATTCACACTAGCTACCACTTTTACAGTAAGCAAACCTGCTCTTTGTCCAATGAACACTAGATGAGTGCTGTCTCATCTCTCAAGTCTACCAAGGGCACTAACACAACCTTGAGGAATTCCTAGGAGCTGTCAGAGTCTTGCATTCTTAGAACAGCCAGCAAGACTTGCAGGACATAGGAAATGCACAAAATAATATGTTTTCCAACTGGTTACAAAACTCTTTTAGGATCCCAAATGATAATTCAGCCTTCAAACTTCGAACAAACTGGTCAGTGTCAATCAAAGAAAAAGATCTCTTCCAAAGTGAGCTTTCAGTTTTAATGAAAATAATATTCCTTGAATTCAATAAATGAGGAAAGATTATGCACAATTAAAGCTAATAGTCAAATCCAAAAATAATCTTGGGTAGATATATAGCTTTGAGTCTGGAGGAGACAAAGCTGAAGAAACAATTAAACATGCATAGGTCAAATAATCACAACAGAATAATTATGAATATAGTAAAGATTTGTATCAAGTAGAAATGTCTGGTGTCTATTGAGGGCCTTTAGGTAAAACCTCTGGAGAGTATCTCTCACTGCTGGTCAACAACTACAGCCCCTTTCCGCCTGAAGAAGCCAGAGCGATCATTGCCCATGGTTGGCGCATGGCAGTTTGGGTTACTTCCTCAGAGGGAGGAATGTTGTAGGCAACTGAATTAGATAGAAATATTAGAGGCAGTCAGACAGGGCCAGGCCCTCAAAGACACAATATGGAAGACAAGGTGACTTGGCAACTTGGAAGAGACAGAATACATGACAAAAGAGGAAACACAGCTACATACTTCCCTAGAGATGGGCATCAGGGATTGACATTCTAAACAAGCATCAATTACCTTGAAAGAGCCAAAATGAATCACTAACCCAATCCCCAAAATAAATAGACACTGTCCCAGTATTCATGCTCACTTATTATGTGACTCGTTCTTTATTTTTATTTTTATTTATTTATCTTTTTTTAGTATGGTGCATAGAGGGTCTCATTATGTAGATAGGACTCATGATTCTCATTTCTTCAGCCTCCCTTGTGCTGGTATTACAGGTGCGTCCCACCACACCCCATCTGCATCGCATTCTCAGCGTGCCCCAGACCCCAACACTGAAGACCGGACCCCAACCGCTGTGCTCTGCCTAAGCATGTGTTTAGTCTGTTGAGCTATCTGGCTGTCCCTCCTTGTTTCCTCATTTGGTACTGGATATAATCAATTTTACTTGAGTAATAGTATTTGTAACCTCATTGGTTGACCATAGTTTTGGCCTACCTCAGCGAGTTCCCATGTTCTTCACCACCTGAGACCCACCTCATCGCATGGTTTTCCTCTATAAGGGTCCCTGGAAGAGACAGCTTCCTAGTGACAACCTGCTTAGGGCCCCCTTCTGTCCCTATCTTGGACAGGAGTTTTCTTTCTCCCAGTAAATATATTCTGCTCATAAAAAAACAACCTTATCATCAAATCTTATGTAATGTTGGTAAGAGATCAATAATTACCAACATTTATATAACAGAAAGAAACAAAAAATAGTCAAAATTGTTAAAAAGTTTAGAATGGTGAAATAAAAATGAATATGATGGAAAACCTTGGCGTACTATGGTATGGTACAGGGTGAAGTACCATACCTTTTTACCTCTGTTGACATATGAATTTAAACAAATTGTTTAATATGTTGGTCCTTCTATTTTCTTATTTTTTATGAAACAATACTCCTCCAGTTTCAGCTGGAGAATTAAGTGAAATAATTCCTATGAAAGTAATAGTGCTTCATTATTATACAGTATGTGTCCAAAACAATAATAATAATGTTTTATTATTATGTTCCTTTTTGCTTAACTCAAAACATGTCTAGATAGGAAGAAGTCTAGTATGAATCTACTTTTAATATGTTAGAACACATCAGCTTCTAGTGTACAACAAATATCCACTTAATTGAAATAGATACTATTTATTGAATACCAAATCTAAGCAATTGTCTTTCTCTTAAAGTCAATGTATATGGTCAATATATGACCCTAAATAACAGTTTTCTCCCTCCAACTCAAAATATTTCTTTTTATGAGTTTAGAGAATTTTCAAGAGATAAATTTTTGAGTATCCTAGGCTTAAAAGCTTAACTCATCTAAAACTGTATAAGATTAAAAAAACAAAAGCTTTGAAAAATTCAACATTTTCTCAGGGATAAATATTCACCTGTAAGAGGCCTTGGGAAAATTAGTCTTGTTTAACTGCTCTGGGATAGTTTCCCAGGGCACTTAGGCAAGGCAGGAGGCTCTGTGGACCACCTACCCAAGTGTGTTCCTTTCTTTGATATCCCAAAGTCTTCAAGTCTATTTTGTGGTGTTATTGCTTGGCTCTATAATCATTATTGTGGTTACATTTTTTAAAATGTTCATTTTTGTGTTTTCCAGCTCAGCCTTAGGTCTGAAGTGGAAAATACATTTATAGAAATATGTTGTTGCGTGGGGATAGCTTCCACTTTGGGCCTGCCCCCAGACCACCTGGAACACCTTCATGGGTCTCAGTTATCCAAAAGCCACTTCGTGAAAACCAGAAGCCTGCTTCTTGAGGTTACTACTGGTGGTTCTGGGAGATCCTCAAATAAACAATCAGAAACTGTGTGTTGTTGCTTTAGAAAACTTATTTTCTTTTTTGCTAGAGACAAACGTATCTTTTCTGTGTGTTAGCATTGTACTGATAGGTGCAACATACAGCACAACAAATCATTTTAAAATTGGTTTTTATTTTTAGGTAGAAATAAATTTTTAAATGACTGTAAGTAACATATTATCAGAGAACTGCTGCCTATTTTTCTAACCCGGACACTGGATTTTGCAAAGCGTGGCCACACTCACCAAGCTACCTCAGGTTTATAGAAGGCCTAGTGTGTGGTCAAGACCTGTAGGCTTGAAGTTTAAAGTTCATTCCAGAGATGGACTTAATGACACTGTTGGTCTTTTATAATTCATGTGGAAACCTCCTCTGGCAGGGTTCCCAAGCAATCATCTCTGCAGCTCACACCATCAATGCAGGGATGCCTAAGTCTCACAAAATATTTCCAATCCTCAAGGATTCTGATTTTTAAATAAATATTAATGCTCCAATTTCTATGCTATGGAAAGAGTAAGACAGGGCTTAGGAATCCTGCCCACAAATTTCATGGTTAGAGAGAACCAACTACCTGACCAGCAGACAGAGAAGGCTAAAGACACACCAAACCACACAGAGAAGGCTCCATTTGCCAGAACTGTGGCTGAGTCAAAGTGGATTTGGCCCTAAGTATATTAATTCCAGACACCCGGAGGTCTGAGACAGAAAAAGCAACAGTAAACCAATGGGAAAAAGGATAAACTCCTTTCCATCCACATCCCCTCTTGTGAGTGTTCCTCTCTCACATGTGCCTCCCATTTTCTAACAAAGCAAAGGAGAAGAAAGGGTAGCAGGTGAATGAGGGAGTGGATGGTTGCCAGAAAGCCGAAGAAACCAGGGTGTGGCACTCACAGGAGGGCCCTTGTCTTTTTAAGAGAGGCTTGTTTCCCTGTTTTCCCTTTTACCAAAGTGATTCTAGACGCTCTTAAATGTAAGCCATTAGGCGTGCATGAATCAACTCACACATTCTAGAAAATAAAGTTGGGGTATTGGCTCCATCTAAACTTGGCTCTTGTCCTTTGGAAACGTTAAACCTAAATTGGTTTGGTTTTTAACTGCTTTGTTTATGCAAAGGAGGAATTGTAACTAGAACTGAAACTTAAAGACTGTATCTATGGTACATTTATTGTGTTACCATTAGTTAAAATATAAAAAAAAACACAAAAAGTAAAACAAACAAAATATTACCTTTTCAAAGTATAGGTTTTATTCTTTTAGAAAATTGTTAGTAATACAGGAGTGCTCCCTCTAGCCACCAGGTTAAGGAGCATGCATCCTGCTAACCAGAAAAACTTTCTTTTCTTAAACTATGTATTTGGCTGATTGAACCATGTGTGTGTGTGT
Organism: Ctenomys sociabilis; assembly: GCA_004027165.1. Lineage (NCBI taxonomy): Eukaryota > Metazoa > Chordata > Mammalia > Rodentia > Ctenomyidae > Ctenomys > Ctenomys sociabilis. The sequence goes on from PVKA01007057.1 coordinate 54,598, forward strand.
GTGTGTGTATGTGTATGTGTGTGTGTGTGTGTGTGTGTGTGTGTGTGTGTGTGTGGTTCTGGGGATTGAACTCAGGACCTTGTGCTTGGCAGGCAGGTGTTTATGTTGTGGAGCTATATCCCCAGCCTTAAACATGTATTTGGTACAGGGTCTCACCAAGAGTTTGTACTCATAGTACATGTGCCACTCCACCAGGTTTCAGTGGCTGGCTCAGTGTGCTGGGGCAGGGCTGGTGCAGCATGTGGTGCTGGGGATCCCTGGTTCCTGCACTTGCCTAAGTAGGCACTTAGTCCACCGAGCTGTCTCGCCTGCCCTGGAAAATCTTTCCTTAAGCGTGGTCTTACATTTATACTGTAGTAAAATTACATATCAAATATCTATGATAAGATATCTGTAGAGACACTAAACTTCTGATTTATCTGATTGCATTTTTACCCTTGCTTTTTGTTCAGGAAGGTATTACTGGGAAAGACATAAGGAGGGAGAGATTGCCAATGACAGTAGGTTTTATCTTTCAAAGCAACAGCCTGGAGAGGTGTCTTGTGATTTGAATTGAAATTTATCTTTATACTGTTTAAAAATATTGAGGAGAAAGCCAAGATTCAAAAACACTTGCATTTTGAAATCAAATCATGTTGAAGTTAAGCACAAGCTCTTTGTAGTGTTTTGTGTGAGCTCTTATGAAAAATCAAACAGAAAATCTGTCATGCTTCTATTTTGAACTGATTTGTGCTATTTTAGTGACATTTACACTTCATTTCTTCATATAACCTTGCTTTTATAGTTACACTTTTCCTTATCCACCTTTATATATTAAAATAAAATTGAAACATTTAAATAATATGAACCTAAATGTTTTCACGGTGCTTCAATTGTCACAAGCCAGAATACTTAAAGATCATCTGTCATGCGAGTTCCTCAGCAACGGTAGCTCCTCCTGAGAAACTGGCACCCATCGTCTGTGTACCTGGGTGTGGATACCATGGATGTTACCTTGCTACTTCTGGCAGGTAATTTGCTAGGCAGAGTAAACAGGACTAAAACACATATATTTGCTGACAAATAGTATCAGGCATAGTGCAATCTAAAGGTGGAAGTGTTTAATTTGGCTTACAATGTCATGCAATTCGGTTCACAATCAACAACTCCAAGGCAGAAAATAAATGAGAGAAAGGCACAGCAAAACAGAACTGCTTTATTTGTGGAGGCTGAGAAGCAGTGGAGGGGTAATAGTGTCAGAGAAGAATCAATAGGAGACCATATGTGGTACTCAAAGCCACAAGTCCATAACCTCCCCAGATACCCAAGGTTATACTCTACTAGGCATATCTTAATCCACTGAAGTTGACATTTCATAACTAATAGTTCCAATCTGCCTCTTTCCAGTTCACACTAAAACATGTTTCCTTAAACCATACTTAATTTTCACATAAACACAATGGTAAGTTCATGCTTCCACTTAATGTAATACAACTATGCCACATGCAAATGGAGACTTAGTACTCCCTTCCCCCAAATCTCTACAGTTTCAGCATTTCTGAAAAGTTCAAGTCTACATCCTTTTAGAGACTCAGAGCAAACTCATAGCTGTAAACCTTTATAAAGGTAAAAGATACATAATTCTGAGGTAAATGACCCAAGGGAAGTATTCCCATTTCAAAAGACTCGAGTTTGATCCCTGGTACCACATGCCATGCCAGCCCTGGCTGGCTCTGACTCCAGGTATGGTGGTATATGCCTCTAATCCAGTGCTGAGGAGGCTTAAAAGGAAAATCACTATGAGTCTGAACTGTGTGGTAAGACCCTGTATCCAATAAATAAAATTTTTTAAAGGGGTGGTATACAATAGGACCAAAGCAAGTCTTGAAATGAGCAGGACAAATGTTAGGTTCTATAGTTCCATATCCAGCATCCAAAGCACAGGGCAGTAAAGTATAAGCTCTGAAGACTTCAGGTAGCTCCATCCCTATGGCTTGCCCATTGTACTTTCAAGGTTCCTACATTGGGCTAAGTCCGCTTGTGCCTTCTATATTTTCTTGGGTGATGTTCCACATTCCTGGTACCTCTGAGTCCTTGGCTCTCTTACGAACCTGTGGCTTTATATCCTCAGCACCATGCACTGCCTTCTTAGAGTTTTCTTGCTCGGATTTCCCAGCACTTCTTTGAAATCTGGGTAGAAGTCTCCATGACCCCACCACTCTTATATTGTTCATGTGAGTAAAACCAGAATCATTATCTGCTGTAATAGTAGCAATACCCATACCCTCTTGGAACATGGCTGCCATGGCCTCAGGATGTTGAACATAGCAAAATAAAAACAGGACCAATTCCTTACGAAGTCCTTCTCTAGAAGGGTTGCAAGGACTCTCTTCTCAATTGGAAGAATGACATTTTGGCATCCTTAAACTTGTCATGAGTGAGGTCTTGATTCCTGAAATGTCATTAAGGCATCTTTCTTTTTTGTGTGTATAATGCAGTTGGTTTCTTTTAAATGATGCTAATCTCACTAGCAGCCATATGCCCTTTAACTTCAATTTTACACATTTTTTCCTTCTGCATAAAATTTAATACATTTTACTCATGATTTTTGCTGTGAATATGACTGAAAACAGCCAGAAATTCTCATGCCACAGATTGAAAGTTGGGCTATCTTGAAATTTCCTTCACCTGATTAGTCGCTCCACCACCTTTAATCTTAGTTTCCTATAAAATTTTAAGATGATAGCAAAATGTAGACAGAGGCTCAGCTAGACTGTTAACTCAAAGACTCTCTAGAGTCCAACTGCCAATGGAGTTCTGATTGCTGACTAAAACCTCCTGATCCTGAGCCTTTAGAGTCTGCAATCCTTAGCATTTTGGACTGCTGAGCTTCAACCAGAATTACTCATCGACCTTGATTTGCAGTATTCTATGGCTACTCTACTGAACATCTCCAAACCTTTCCAAATTCCTCCTATAAATCAATTCTAAAGACTTCTAAACTGGGCCAGGGAGATGGCTCAGAGGTGTAAGTGTCTTCTTGGCAAGTGCAAGGTTCCAGGTTTGATCCTTGATACAAAAAAAAAAAAAAAAAAAAAAAAAAAAAGATTTCTAAACCACATGGTCGGGCAAAGCTAAAAGTAATGATTCCACTTCTCTCATACAAATTTTCTGCATCAGTCTGGTTTCCAATTGCTGAGACATAATATTGGACACTTACACCTTAGTGGCAGAGAAATTTAATTTGTCCCATGGTTTCAGGGTGTAGTCATGGTTGACTGTTTTGAAGGGAGAAAAATCATGGTGAAGGGAGAAACATTATGGTGAGAGGTACCTTGGAGAGGAAAGAAGCTTACTTCACAGTAGGTGAGACATAGAGTAGAGGAGCAGCACCAGAGGAGAACAGGAATGGATCTTATGCAGTCCCCAACACCATACCTACATGGGTCACTCTAATATGCCCACATGCATCCTCAAATGAGCTTTTGGGCATTTCTAAATGCAATGAAATTGACATATCAGTTTTCTCTTTCTTTCTTTTCTTCTTTTTTTTTTCTTTTCTTTTCTTTCTTTTTTTTTTTTTTTTTTTGCAGTACCAGGGATTGAACTCAGGAACTTGTTCTACTGAGCTATCTCCCTGGCCCAACATATCAGTATTGATAGTCATACCTAGAGACTTGAGAGGCATGACATGACATGAGGAATGATTTAAAGTTATGACTGAATATTCTATCCATGAAAATTAAGATAAGCTTACATGATGGATAGAAGTGAAACTATAGCTATTAAAATGAAGAAAACAGGTTGTTTTAAAATAGTACTATTATGACACTCACAAGCACCTGATAGCAGTTATATATTTGGTAATGAAAATTGCTTTCAGCCTCTTGTGTTATTATATATATATATAATATATATATTATATATATATATTTTAATATATTTTATATATATAATATATAATATATATATTATATATATATATTTTAATATATTTTATATATAATATATAAATATATATATTATATAATATATTATAATATAATAATTAATATAATATATATTATATAGTAATATATATATTATAATAATAATATAATATATATTATAATATATATTATAATATATATATATCCAATTAAAACTTTTAATTGTTCTGATGAAATTCCAAGAGCACACAGAGGGCCGGCGGTATAGCTCAGCGGACTAAGCGCTTGCTTAGGTAAGCGCAGGGACCAGTGTTCGATCCTTGGTTCCCCCAGCTGCGCCGGCCCCGCCTTCGGGTGCGCTGAGCCGGCGATGCAATCCGGGCGCGGTGGCGCGCGCCTGTAATCCCAGCACATGGGAGGCAAAAAGCAGGAAGATCGCTATGAATGTGGGCTGCATGCATAGTGAGACCCTGCACCAAAAAAAAAAAAAAAAAAAAAAAAAGAGCACACAGAACTTCAAGGTTCTAGTTTCTTTTGAGAGAAATACCAATAACTTGCCACTTCTTCAGCAAGAGCTCTCTGGGTCTTTGTCATTTTTATTTTGCGTGCACATCCCCTGCATGTAGGAGTGATTATGGCGTTCCCTTAAGCGTAGTGGTTCTGAGATGCTGTACAACTTTCCCCTCCTCTTTCCCTGAGCAAAGCTTTCTATTTCAGCACCAGGCCAAAATGACAATAGGAGTGGCAATGTACTTGTTCTTGGCCTAATCTACATTTCATAGGTACTCTGAGTTCTGAAAGTGAAGTGTACCATGTGCTCTCTTCAGCCTTCACTTTGGTAACACATATACTGTGTACTTGAAGTGTGTGGCAACAATTTCAAAGATTGTTCATACTGTCATTAAAATTTAGGCAGAAAAGCAAGGAGCATCCTGCTTCTCTTTGGCCCTGCGCTTGCACTCATGTATTCGATGACGGTCTCATTCACTGACCAATGTGTACAATGCACCAGCATCTGTACACTCCAGTTATGGCTTCTAGTGATAGTTACAAAAATAGTCACACAATAGTTACAAAAATAAAATCTATCCACCTATCTGAGATAAACTCAATTTACTTTTGATGTCTTTTTCAAGAAATATATCTCACTTGTGGGAAAAATATAGCAAGGAAGCTACCTGGTTTGGGAGAACAACTTTTGTTCTTTACTCATTTACTCCTTGCATCTTCCCTTCCAGATCCTTGGTTCACATCTATGGGGCTGGGCTGATGTTCTGCAGTCTCTATACTATGCTTGCCTCATGCATGAAATTATCTGTATCAGTAGTTCAATAGTAGTGAGAAAACTGGATTTTTACCCCATTCTGTGGACTTAGGTCTTGAATCCAGAGTTTTTGCACTGAGCCACACCTCAAAGATTTTTAATTTTACTATTATTGTTTTTAAATTCATGAGACAAAATTTTTCTAATTCTCCCACATGGATCTCAAACTTGCTACCATCTTACCTTGACCTTTTGGAATACTGGGGTTACAGGTGTGTACCATCATGCCCTATTACTGTACCAGTGGACAATCAATATAAAAAGGTTTATAGCATTTTAGGTTTTTGTTGAAATTTGAAATATTTCATAGTGTAAAGACATAAAATTTTTAAACAATTTTTCATTTATGAATTTGGTACAAAGTCTCACTATGCAGCTTGGATGTATAGTGATTGTCCTGTCTTGGCCTCCACACCATTAGATTACAGGTGCGCGCCACCATGCCTGGACCCAACTGTGGGCTCAGTGTGCCCTTGGGGTTAGGCTGGCATGGCATGAGGGACTGAGGATCAAACCCTGGTCCCTGCACTTGCCAAAGTAGGTGCTTAGTCCACTGAGCTGTCTCACCAATCCTAAAAATTCTTTTAAGCAAAATTTAGTCTATAAGTTTCCTCCAGTATGATTGCTTAATCGCACATTGCTTATTGAAACCTCAATTGTTTATTCAATTGATGATTATTAAATTCATCTTAGTAGGGGCTGAGATAGAATAGGGTTAAACTACTTGATAGAGTTTCGGTGTGAATGTATGAGATTATTACAAGTACAGAAATATTCATTTTGTTTTTGTGATGATAGATTCTAATAACAGAGGGGTGTAGAGGACGCTTAAGAGGAATCATTGACTGGGGCTCACTGGGGCTCTCTGGGGCTTAGGGAAGAGTTACTGGACAGTGATTTTATGTGCAACATTCTCTCCAATTGTGTTACCCAGTGCCTAAGCCTTCTTAGCCACAGTATCTGCTTATTTACATCAGTTTCCAATTAAATATTCAATTATTGTTCATGAATTTCCCTCACGCTTTTTGTGCCATTGTCAGGGAAATTATTTTTATTTTGGTTGATTAACACTAGGCCCAGGAAACTACACAAGATTTTCTGTTCCATTATGAAAAAGAGAATTGTTGATGCTTATTTTTATTCTGCTGTAAATCTGGCTATTTCTAACTTCTTACATTCACAGTTCTGTGGGACTGAAACTGTCAGAAACAAAAGGCCTGGCTTGTGTAGAGCCAAAAGAGTCCTCCAGTAACCATCATAGTGTTCAGTTTCTTCACCTATCATTTCATAACAGATTCCTGGAGAAGAAAATCTATGATTTCTAATCCTTTGAGGTGACCCTTGGGATCCTGAGAAACTGCACATTCCTTCCTTAAAAAGATTTACTACAGCAAACCAAATCTAAGTTTGCTCAGCACCCTTTGAAAGGTGAGAGTATGTTTAGATCAAGACATGTCAGAATTCTCCAGTCTTCTAGTTACTCTGAAATCAGTGAAAACAGCCCTCTTTCTCATTTAGCTAATTTTAAATTATCAGCTTCTCAAAAATGAATGTCATATGTTCTAATTTGATATTTAAAATTGAAGTCACTTTAATAGTAAAGTTTATACAGAAGTTAGCTCATTTGAGAATCAACATTTTTTTTCATCTAGTCAAACCTAACATAATAAAATTTTAAATATGGCATAATTCAATTAAAATGCTTTGAGGTTTTTGACTTTTATTTTACTATTAAACAGGCAGATTTACTTTAAACATGCACATAGGAGTAAATGGAGTAACAGGCATGCCTTTGAGACCGCATAAATGTTAAAATGTTGACCTGCAGCAAGGAAAACTGAATTTAGATTATTTTAAAACTATTTATGCCCTCTTTAAAATGGAATTTAGTACTCTGCTTGTCAGTATCTTTTAAAAGGGACTGTTTACTTGAAGATTATTTTGTACCTTATGTCGCTCATTGCAAAATAGGTGCATAAACTCCACTCTTCATGTCTGGAAAGTAATCATTAAATTAAATTAGAATTTTCAAAAAAGAATATAAACTCAACTCGAAGTTAATTTTTTGGTAATAATGTCAGCATCTTTATCATTTGTCAGCAGTAAGATCTATCAATATGAAAAATTTGTCCACATGTGTAACTTCTTAGCTCCAACCACAGAAGTCATATCATTTTGCTTAAAGAATGAAACAAAAAATATCCTCCTTTCCTGGCTGAAGAAAGCAGCCCAGAAACAATATAGTTGTATAACTGTGGTTATATGGGGTTGGTAAGGGGTATAGAGATAGGATGCTTGGGTACAGTAGAAAAAGCCAGGAGTGTGGTACTCCCATGAGGGTTTTTATTTCCTAATTAGAGCAGGCGGTGAGAAACAAATATATATGAGTAAAGATGAGAAATGTATACGTGAAATTGAGCTGTAGGCCTATGTGAGTGGCTACTTTGACAGAAATCTGGAACTGGAGTTTACAATATGACACATTCTAATGGGATAGAGATTGTATTATTCTACAAAGTTAATTGCAATGAAGTCTAGCAAGCATTTAATTTATAATGTTGAAAGCTTTATTAAAGAAACAATTATATTTTCTTAGGCTAGGGAAATCCAGTTTAATCTCTCATTTTATGAACTGTCAGTTCTCTCTTGATCAATTTTCAGATCAGTCGGTGGTGTAACTTGGTCCACCTTCCATTCATTAAACAATCATCTGAAAATAGTTCTGGGAGATCTGGTTATTAAGCAAGTTAGGAAAATGAGATGTATTCAACAACACCATAAAAGACTGAGTAAAAAGGGGAAATTAATTAGATAAATTTCCTACAAGTGATAAAATCTCATCAGAAAATTGTTTTAATAAAACATGAAAACCATAACCAGGTGGAATTTAAGCAGAGAACCAGAAGACTGTGGTTGATATAGAATAAGAAGGATGGAGCCAGACACATGCCTGTAATCTCAGAAATTGAGAAGCCAAGGCAGGAGGATCTCTGTGATTTAGAGGTGAGCATGGCATACATAGTGAGTTCAAGACCAGACTAAACTACATAATGAGATCTTGTTTCATAAAAGAATATGAAGAATGACTTCAAGCTACCAATAAGACATCATTAAACATACATGTTATGGTTTGTATCTAGTTGTCCCCCTAAAGCCTCATGCATTCATGGAGCAGACTTCTAGAGTTTGTGATTAACTCTTGATCCACTGGGATTACGGATATGAGTGCTGTACCCAGCCTGGGGCGAATAGCCTTAATGCAACATAAAGGAGGCAGACTTGCTCTCTGTAGCCACTGTTGCTATACTACTCCCTCTTGTTCTTGTTGTTTTGTGACTTTCTGCTGCCATGAATTTCTGCCCTCTGCCAAGTGCCAGTCTACCCTGGAGCCAGCTGAGTATGGACTGAAGCTTCCAATAACTGGGAGATAAATAAATCCTTCCTTCAGTTTGGGTGTTGGGTATTTTGTCACAGCAATGAGAGAAGAGCACCCAAAACAGTCTTTGGTACTGAGAGTGAGATCATTGCTGTGACTAAGCCTGACTGTATGGATTATGAGCTTTGGGAAATGGCTTATGGAAGAGATAGGAAAAGTTTGGAGATGTCACCTGCAAGAGAAGTGCAGGAACAAGTTTGGCTGTTCTGTATGGGAGATTCTTGTCAGAGCTCAGAGGACAAGAGGGCTTATAAAAAGCCTGCCTGTGAAGACCACGCTGGGGAAGTTTCTTCTGAGAAGAAGAACTGCATTGGTTGTTGGACTCCAGATGATACATGTTTTGGCTTGGCAGAAAGTTTTTCATTTTTCTCATATCCAGAAATTGCATGAGACTGAGATTAAACATGGTGGACTGATTAATCTTTGAAAAGAAATCTCAAAGCAGTAGAATATTGAGGCAGTGGCATGGCTACTTTGGAGGGTCTTTAGTTAAGACCTATGTTGAGAATCAAGAGCAAAGAGCTCAGCAGGAAGATTTAAAATTTTGAGAGTTTGACCAGAAAGCTGTGGAATAACAAGAGCAGAGAGGGATCTCCATTGCTGAGAAGGAGCAAGAGAATGCAAATCATGGGCTGAGAGTAACAAGTTTCCACCTTTTGCAGCCTCTGAATTGCAAGGGAGAGGGACTTTGCCTCGAGGGGAAATCTGCACAGCCCCATGTTTCAGAACTGTGGCAGTGGCCACACCAGGTTCCAGAATGACACTGGCATGGAGAAGTTAGTACTCAAAATCAGATTCCAAGGGCTCAGTGGTCCAGGCATTTGACTTCTATAGCCAAGAGAAAAGAAGTCCTGGTTAGTGCTCCAGCTGGCATAATCTACCTAGCACTGGTTTTAGGTGCATGCAGAGTGCAAGAGTTCTAAGAAGGCTTCCACCTAGATTTCAGAAGGCCTGGGAGGCCAGGAGTGTGCCCATGGGAGGGCAGTATGTAAAGCTGTGAGTGAGAGGCCTATTTAATGGAAATTCTAGAAATTGCAAAGTGGCAGCAACACAGGCCTGAGAGAGAAGCCCTGGGGGTTACCACCAGAAGTGCCATGGGGGGGGAGTCATATAAGGTCTTTGGAACTCACAACCCATCGCAGATTGCTTAAGATGTTCCACTTAGAACTATAAGATTTAATGTTTGTCCTGCTGGATTTTTGTCCCAGTGCTTTGTATTCCCATTATTTGTAACTTTTAGAATGGTAATGCTTATTTGTGCCACAGAATGTTGAAAGAATTTAACTTTTCATTTGTACAGGGACTCGAAGCTAAGTTCACCTTAGATCTTGGAAGAGCTTGTGACTTGTATTTTTCAGCAATACTAAAACTGAGGACTTTGGAAACTCTTAGTGATGGATTAAAATGTCTTTTGCACAAAGGGATGTTCATGAGTCTTTGGAGGTTCACGGGAAGAATATTATAGTTTGTGTCTGTTTATGCCCCAAAAGCCTCATGAAGCCATGGAGCAGACTTCTAGAGTTGGTGATTAACTCCTGACCAATTGGGATTATGGGTGTTAGTGCTGCTGGGATTATGGGTGTAAATGATGCTGTGATTATGAGAGTAAGTGCTGCTGGGATTATGGACGTGAGTACTGTACCCAGCCTGGAGCAGACAGTCTGAATGCAACATGAGGGAGACAGACTTGCTCTCTGTGGCCATTGTTGCTGCTGCTCCTCCTTTTGCTCTTGTTGTTTTGCTTCCATCTGCTGCCACAAACTGCTGCTTTCTACCATGTGCCCCTCTGCCTTGGAGCCAGCTGAGTACGGACTGAAATTTCCAGTAACTGTGAGCTAAATAAACCTTTCCTTCCTTCATTTTGGGTGTTGAGTATTTGTCCCAGGAACAAGAGAAGCATAACTGAGGCAATAAGTTTGGCAGAGATGCCCAGCACCACATCTTTATATCAGGATATTTTCGTAATGCAATGCAATGGATAAAATCTCAGGAGCAAAGGCAGTAATACATAGTAAAATAGAAAAAAGACACTAACATATTTATTGTGTTTTTGGACAATATTATACATACAGTTATAAAGTTACATAATCGAAATTTTAAGATTAGATGTGTTTAATAACTAGCTCAAAATATGGTGGAAAAGAGTAGTCAGTTCTTGCTGAGTCAATAAACCCATCTCCACCATATTAAGGGGGGTGAGGGTTTCCTCCAAACATCTTCACATGACACATTCGGCTTTGTTCATTTCAGGGTATGAAAGCTCAGCCTCGAAAACATTAAGAATAATTGAACTAACTAAATAATTTGCTTAAGAAGTAGGTAGGTTAATAATCTATAAATTCATTATTATATATCCTGTATTTGGAAAAATGTGTATTTAATGAATTATCGGAGGCATGTTTCTCACTCTTGACAAAAGGAAAGAAAATGACAAAATAGGAAAAGCAGAATACATTAATACTGTTGGACTGGAATTAGAAATATTGAGCCATCAACCATGCACATAAGTATAGATATTTGTATATATCTGTGTGCATCTGTGTGCAAGTGCATGTGAAAAAGTAGATAAATATGTGCAAATACAAATAGATGCGTATGTGCTTGTTTCTGCCAAAACAGCATGGGGAGCCAGTGAGACACCAGGAAATCTGAGTAGCTATTGTTGCTCAACATTGACAGTAATCATTAAATAAATATGTCTAATTCTGGACCTGGGAAGATGAAAGTACAAAGTGAGTCTGAAAATATATTTTGCACCACAAATTAAAAGAGGGCACATATTAATTGGCACTGGAGCTAAGCCACAGTAATTCATTATAAACAACTGAATAATACTCAGACTTATTCCTGCATTCTGCTAAATAAATAAAGGTGAAAGCAAAATCTTTCATACAAAAATCTTACTTGATTAATATAAAACAATTAATAGAGGTAAGAATTTGAAAATGGATGCAAAAAGTATTTATTAAAAGTTCATGGGAAAGATACATATTTTCAAGAATTTATCACACAAAATTACATAGTAATACAACAAATAGTCACATTATAAGAGATGTGATAGATATTACTTTAACAAATCATCAATGTTAATATCATTAAACTTAGAATGAAATAACACACGCATTCTCAATTGATACACTGCGAAGCAACAGTGTAACATCTGTCCTACTGCTCCAAGTGAATAGCCTAAATCAGTGCAATTCATCACATCAACACACTGGGTATGATTAATTCAAGAGATGTGAAAAATCCATGTTAAAAATCTAATTTTTATTCATGCCAAACATTCACAACTAACTAAAGGGGATCTTGGACTTGATCCAGAGCATTTACGTAAAACTGATAGCTAATAACTACCTACTGGTGAAAGGCATTGGTTTCCTTCTAAAGGGAAAAGGAAGGGAAGATGTTTCATAGTATCATTTCTAATCATAATATCCTGGGTATTCTAGCTGATACAGTAGAGAAAGAACAATAAAGAAAAAGCATTCAAAATGTAAAGGAAACAAAACTGTTCTATGAATGACGTTGTCTATGTATAAATTCTGAATCATCTGCAAAGCAACTATATTAAATATGTCACTGGAATTTTAATATAAATTGCATTGAATTTATAGTTTTAAGTAACACATAAATCTGTGTACACTTAATGCCCTTCCATTTATTTGTGTCTTCTAGAATTTCTTTCATCAGTGTTATAGTTTTCAACAAAAAGTTCATCTTGGTTAAGTTTATTCCTAAATATTCTATCCTTTTTGATACTATTTAATACTTTGCTATTAGATAATTTATTGAAAAATACTACTCACCAGTAAAATGAAATGAACTTGGAACAATATGGGTGACTCTTAAAAGCAGTGAGCTAACTGAAAGAAAACACAGAAACTACATGGCACATGACTGGATTCATATACATTCTGGAACTGACGAAACCCCAGGGACAGGAATCATGCAGTAGTGTTGGCAGAACCAGAGTTGCGAGAGAGAGACGGTACATAAAATGGCATACAGAAGCATTCTAATATTCTGGAAATGTACACAATTGTGCTTTGTCTATGGATGTTTTGCTCAAGGGTGGACAGCAGATCCAGCAGTGGTTTTTAAAGACTGTATCATTCAGCGGTGTCTTATCCACATTATCTTGTGTAAGTATACGTCATATTTGCACAGTGGCAACGTCTGAGGTAGTCTCTGAATGTGTGCCTGCTATTTATCAACACATAACTACATATTGATTTTAATGGATATTAAACAACCACAAGGATTTGTTAAAACTCAAAATCTGGATGTCGGTAATGAGCCATTTCTGCTGTGTGTAAATAACTCAACAAACTTAACTTTAACATGAAAGACATGACACCTGTGTGTAACACATAATAAATATACGGTGGATTACACATAGTGAAAAAATAAGCCATGAAGAACATTATTACAAAATTTGAAGAAATCAAAGTATTGAGTGACACTAAATCTTCAGATACTTATTATTTTCTATGATCATGTAACAATGTTTTTGCTCTCAGGAAATAGGTACAGAAGTATTTTCTGTTAAAGGGACATGATTTCAATCACACATGACTCACATATAAAATACTTTGTACATAAATGTGCATTGCATGATTGTACCTATCTTATATGAATGCGTACAAGTGTATATAACATAGAAATACAGAAGGAAGAGAAGAGAAAGGGGGTAAAGTGGGGAAGAAAGATGAGGAAAGAAAAGAGAGGCATGACAGAGTTATTGAAGCAAAACACAAACACTGAGTGAATTTGGTAAAAGGTGAACTGGACTTTATTATGCTATTCTTTTTTGGTTGTTTCCGGTATTTGAGAAAGAGTCTTGTTTTGTATTTCATCTTGTCCTTGAATTCACTACGTAGCCCAGGCTGAACTAGGAGTCTCAATAAGCATCCTGCTCAGCATCCTAGGTACTGGGATCATAGGCAAGCATCACCGTGCATGGCTGTTTATACTGTTCTTCTCCTTAGTGTTTTAATACTGAATATAATCAGCTACAAAGGGAAACATTTTTGGTAAGAACTTAAGTGCTTGCTATTTAGGAAAAAAAAAAACTGGAGTACTATTTATAGATCATTTGATGTTTTTCTTTGTAACCACATCTAAACAAATCTACAGAAAAAGTTTAAGGATTGATCAATGAAATTATTACGGCTAATCTACATAAATGAAGAACCATTTTGTAGTAAAAAAATACATAAACTTACATACAAAGTAGTTAAGATAGATATACAGCTACCTTCTATTAGTTCAATGAGAAGATCTGTACTAATATTGTCTAGACAAGATATCATGTCTGCATCCTGTCCTCTGAATTACTATTGCAAAAACAACAATATGCAAAGTTTTAATCATTGTAATTGTCCTACTAACCTCTTTTGATAGTGTTTCATTGTTATATTTTTCTTATTGAAATGAATAAAAAAAATTTAAAAAAGCTAACCTAGGGGCGGGGAGACAGCTCATTGGAATAAGTTTTTCCTTGGCAAGCGCAAAGGCCTGAGTTCAATCCCTGATCCCGCAAAAAAAAAAAAAAAACTAACCTGTATATGGTCCCAAATAGATGTTATACATCATAAATTTTAAAAATCAATGTTTTATGTTAAGAATTTTTAAAAAAACAATGTAATATAAAATTATATTTTTATTTTCTTTAAAAATGTATTACTCTTTGCATTATTACACTATAAATTGCAAAATTCTGAAAGAATCAAAGAAGACAAAAATAAGTTGGTACATATAGTGTAATCAAAGACCATAGACACAGCAGTGAAAAGACATCCACCAGGTCATCTTTAAATTTTCTGATAACTTCACCAATACCCCAAACAATTTCAATAGGGTTACTGAAACATAGTATTATGTTCCAAAGTGGACATAGAAATTCAAAACTAAGACACCTATGATAATCTTGTACAAGATAATAATTTGGATTACTTATTTTAACAATTATCTTAAGACTTACTATGAAATTATACTAAGACAATATGAAATTTTTGAAAAGATATGCAAAAAGATTATTGGATCAAATACAGTTTCCACATACAGATTCACATTTATATGAACAACTTATTTATGGAAGATGAGTAAATGTATTAAAATTGCATATACAGAATATAGCTATATTCTAATTAGAATGAATAATCTAATTATAATGAATACTTAAAATGAATAATAGGTACATAAAGAATATATTTAATCTCATGCTCTCAATAAAAAAGAGAATATATGGAAGAAAAGTGCAAAGAATACATACAATATAATTCAATTTAAGAAAAATATAAAGCAGAACTAATCTATGTACTGGAACTGTACAACAGATTTCCATGGAGTTTATTGTAAGTAGAAGGGGGCACAAAATGGCTTTTGGGCTCTTTAATATGTTTATTCAGTTAGATCCTGGGTATGTGGCATATATAGTCTATAAAATACATCCAAATTCGCTAATCTGTAAATCATCTGTAGTTCAATACATTTTAAATTTTAAATAACTTTGAAAAATGAGAGAAAGTTGGAATTAATTGAACTAGACACATTCTTCTAGGATTAAGGTTGGAAGAGATGGATAAATTGGTAGAAAGAAAAGAAAGAAAGAGATGCTATTTGTTAGCATGTATATAATTATCTTTCCAGACCTACTCATAGTAACCTAAAGCTTGCAGTACGGAAATGTCTATACAAACATGGGAAGGTGGTCGTAATGAATCATAAAACATTTTCAAGGGATGCTTTTGATATTCTCTGTAATAATGTATAAGACAAAGCCTAGTGAAATCCTTTGAAGAATACTAGAAGTTGGGCTCTCTGTCGGGACACTTCATTTCTTTGTCCTTTACCAAACACTGTGAGCAACTCCATAGGGTGCTGTGCTAATTCCTGAAAGACATTGTCACATGAGATCAGCAGCTCAACAGGAGATGGGACTTTCACTCATAGGAACTAGTGTTAATTAAACTAAAGAACTTTAAAAATTCTTACCTTTTAAAAATGGTGAACTGTTTATATAAACAGCTAAAATTGAAAACATACAGAAATCTGCTTCACATTTGCTTTCCAAAGCAGAGAGCTTAACCTGTAGAAAATTCTAGATGATACAACTAACAGTTGCTAACCCAATAGTATTGATAACCCAATACTATTATGGACTATTAGACTGTATTAGGTTATTTTGCTAAATTCAAGTATCTGCAATCTTTAGACTGACTTCAAGTATGTAAAAGTCCTTTAAAGACTTCTCCAAATACAGCTTCTCTAATTGGAGAAGAGCACCTATCTCTGACAAAACAAAACAAAAAAGAGGGATATAAATAAAGGATCATTTTCTACTGAAAAAATATATTTTTATATACAAGATAGGCTAGATATATAGCTACTTGCTCTTAGTTCAACGACAAGAAAAGTTTGTACTAATAGTGTTTAGACAAGATATCATGTGTACATCTTGTTCTATGAATAACTACTCTGAAGACAACAATATGCAATGTATTAATTATTGTAACTCTCATACTAACCTGTTTTGAAACTGTTTCATTGCTATTTTGTCTTTTTTCTCTTTAAAACGAATAAAAGATAAAAATAGGTAATATACCAACCATTCTTAATCAGCTATTCTTGTTTTGAAAATCTGCAACATATGCAGTTTTATGCTATCCTTTTTCTCTTTGTTTCTGATTTTTATGCATTTTTCATTTTTCAAAACAAAAAATTAATTTAAAAAAGAAAACTCTAGATGATAATTGTCCATTTTGCATCTCATTTACAACTGATAACCTCTCATCAAACCAAACTATCAACATTTAGGAATGTTGAAGTATTTTCTATGCCTCATGGTTTTAATATCTGAAAAAGGTATTTAAAAACCAATTTATGCAGTTTTATAAACCCACACCATCAAATCTTAAGAATAAATATATTTTAATGCATTAGAAAATATTCAAATAATGTTTACTCAGGAGAATTCAAACTCATATCTTTGGAACATGTTAGTTTTGAAGAAAACAGTAACTTTAAAAATTTTAAGTGGCCCTTATTGACCTCTTTATGTGCCAAGTATTTTGCTAAATCTTTTATATAGTGTAATTTAGTCTAACCCTAGATTTACTACAGTTACTCAAACAAACTTATTTATGGCTTAGCTATTGGAAAATCAGGGATGCAGTTATTTTATGAATACATTGTACATATGAAATTATATATTATATGTTATGTATAATATAAGTAGTGTTATATATGTATGTACATAATACACAAATGTATTCTATATTCTATGTATGTTGATATCCTTTGTTAATATTGTTGACTTTGTTTTTAATCATGCAGAAATTTTTATAAAATAAAATAAAAATAAATATTTTGGACCATAGATAACATCAAATTGTTGATGAAATTTTACAGCTCAGTTTACCTAATCAAATATATAAATAAATAAGAAAACTATAGATAGCAAAGAGGAACCTATTGGCCACTTTAGAGATATTTTCAAAAAGATGTCTTCTATAATTTTTATGATAAAAATTTTCTGCAATAAAATGAAGGATTTATGGCATGTAAAACACCTATATCAAAATTATAAGAGCTTTAGGACAAAAGTCTCTCATCATAAGATGAAGTCCTAAAACATTTACCAAAATCCTACCTGCTATTAAAAAAAAGAAAAAAAGTTAAAATAATGTATCTACTTAATCCAACAAGGTATAACAAACAAGAAGTAAACAAACTGGAAAAAATGGTAAGAATTAACAAGGATAAATGTGGGAATTAACTGTAAACTAAGAAATAGGGGAAGGGTTAATTGTTGAGAAAACTAATCCAATAAAGTGGAAAGGAAAATAAACATATGACAGCTGTACCTTCTAAGACTTTTACGTGTGAATGAAAGCAGCATTTGAACACAAACAATAGATTTTATATTTAGAAGAAATAAATTCTAGGAAAATATAAATTATGAGTATTCAGAAGTATTAAAAATTTAATTAATCTAACTCAATACTGATTTTAATAGTACTCTGGAGTTTACGAGTAATATAATAAGCTGTGTACAAATCATCAATATTGAAATAGCATACAAAGCTGGCCAGGTAGCTCAGTGATTAAAGTGTCTGTTTAGGCAAATGCAGGGACCAGGTTTTGACCCCAGATGTCTGGTGTGCCCTGCCAGCCCTGCCCCCGGGGAACCGTGAAATGGTGGCTGAGAATGTGCGTGGTGGTGTGTGTCTGTAATCCCAGTGCTTGGGAGACTGAAAACAGCAGGATTTCTACAAGTCTGATCTGTGGAGTGAGACCCTGTAGACCCTGTACTAAATACATAAAAAAGGAGAAACAAATGACACACAAAGCATTACATGATATATAGGATTACCTGTTTGGACACTAAACAAATTATCTGAAATTCTGTCAGAACTAGTAAAAGTTACACACAAGTTTAATTAAAATACTAAATACATAAACAGCAGCAGCCAAAACCTGAATAAACTATTAAGAAGATATAATTTGGAATGAAAATTTTGAAAAGATGAAATGTGGATAATTTTAGCAAGACATAGGTAAAACATACATGAAGAAAAAAATAAATTTGAGGAAATTCTAGAGAGACCTGAATGAACGTAAATGCAACTTACCAGCTGACAAATTCTATCAGGTAAAGATGCACATTTTCTTTTAAAACCTAATCTACACTTAATCTCAATAAAATAACCAATAGGTTTTTGTTAGACAGTGAGAAGTTGACACACTAGTAGTCATGTGAGAAGCTGAGATAGACAGCAAGGAAGAGGCTGGCTGCACACCAAGAATCCTGAGAGGCCCCACAGGAAATGAAAGGAGGTTCAAGGTCACCTTCATCACAGGGCAGTGTGCACTTGGCATGCATAGCACATCTCGTACAGATGCACAAGCCCTCTCAATGGTAGAGGGCCAGGAACGTTGGAAGGAAACAGACATAAAGGCAAAGCCATCTCTTAACAGAGATTTCTTATTGATTAAAACAGTTAATAATTAATAATGTAGTAAATGTATGCTTATGAACATAGAAAGGACCATTATTTGAATATGATTTTGAACATGATTTTTTTTCTTTTGGCAGAGCCAGGGATTGAACTCATTGAACATGATTCTTAAGATACTTAGCGTCCCAGGTGGAAGAGTGGAAAAGGATAACCTTGGAAGTGGGAGCCATTTGTGCAAAGAGACAAAGAGTGACAAAACGGGTACATTCATATATTGTATGGGAGTGGCAATGGAGCACCCATCTCTGACAAAAGTAAGCAGGAGAGGAGGATACAAATGAAGGTCCATTTGGTAGTGAAAATAATACATATCTGTATATACAAAATAGCATAGATATACAGCTACTTTCTCTTAGCTCAATAAGAAGAAAGTTTTGAATTAATAGTGTTTAGATAATGAATAACATAGTGTTTGTGCTATGAATGACTGCTATGAAGACAACAACATGCAATGTATTAATTATTGTAACTGTCCTACTAACCTGTTTTGAAACTGTCTCTTTGCTATATCTTTCTCAATTATATATATATATATATATATATATATATATATATATATATACACATACAGGATTAGATTTCCATAAGAAGAGTTCATGAGTGCTAATGATGACAGCCATAGCTATATAGAAGTAAGATGAGCTCTCACTCACCAAGGCCTCTCTCTACTATGTTGTTACATTTTCAATACATGTACAGGGTGGATGTAGAACTTTGTGTATATGTGTAATGTGTGAAAAGTGCAATGTGCAGGATTATTAGGTTACCAACAAGTTACCTTGAACTGACTTCTAAAACACTGTCAAGGACATATTTTTAGAAAAGTCATAAACTGTTTCATCTTGAGTAGAAATGTTCTAACAAGCACCAGAATATATTATGTTGTTTTACTTAAAGACTTTTGAGAAGACATTGTAAAATATACAGAGTATTTATTGAGTTTGAATTAAAAAGTATATTTGTAGCCCTCTGATATAGTATGTGAAATAAAATACATCCCCACTATTGTCAATGCTTAAGACAAGAACACTATCTTTAATATGGTCTTGTCTTTGTCTTTTAAAAAAATTTTTGTCTTTTATCAAAATCAACATTAAAATGATTAGAGTTTTAATATATATCTGTGTATGAATAAATGATAGCTGCTCATTTCTTGTCTAAAAATATTGCCTAACAGGAAAACTTTCACCTTTCAAATTTCTCTTAATTTTAAAAAATAAACTTTACTTTGATGTGAATAGAGAGAGGTGTCTTTGGCTTCTACTAGAGATAATCACCATAAATATGCAAAACAACATCCTACGAGGCAGATTTTATTGGTGTCTTATTTTCCAAACAGTAACACTGAGGAATTTGTGAGTAATGAAATAATTTTCAAAATAAGGATTTCTTTCATTTGATTATTAATTATAGAAACTACTCTTGGTTCTTTGGGCCTGCTGCTGCCTTGCTCAGACTGAGAAGTACAAAGTGAAGACCCCGCTGTGTGGGTAAACTGATGACTCGCTTTTAATATTAGGTTGAGCCAGGAACTCAGACTCTGCCAAGTTGACTCCACAGGGAGCCCGACTTCAACCCACTCACGTTTCCTCATAACAGCACTCTGTTTCAGCAGTGCTGAAATGAACTGTGCTTCACTTTAGCATTTTGATGTGAAAATGAAAGAAGCAGGTACAGTAATGAATTGCAGTGATTTTGGGGGGATAATATTTTAAAGCAGCAAGTGGCATGTTATGTTATGACAATGGCATGCAACTGTACCCTAATGAAACTTAGAAATGATTCACTGTTAGCATCATTTTTACTCCCATTTTAGTTGCAAAAGTATTCCACCTGCAGCAACAGAAAGATTACATTGCTGTGATTCATAAGAGGAAGATGGTGGGAGGAGGACCATGAATAAATGGATGTTGTAAAAATAGAGGTTTGAAATAGGTTTAATTTATAAACCTGGGGCCAAAGAAGTTTCATGTGATGGAGGCCATGCATTTCTGTGTTTTGACGTTGGGATTTAAGCTATCAACCTGGTTAGGATTTTTATGACCCCTTTAGACATGTTTATTTGAAATCCCTCTGGCTTTCCTTGGTGAACTTTAGACAGGTAAGAGTACCCTGAGGGCACACACTCACCTCTGGCAGATTTGTTTCCCGTTTTTTTTTTTTTTTTTTTTTTTCCTTTTTAGAACTCCAGCTTCCATTGCCACACAGATCAAAAGAACCATGTTTATTGTCCTGGCCACATGGTGGAAAATATATCTTTGGGTAAGACCTGCATTAGGTTTCCTGCTTGGGAAGACAAAATACTTTCTGTTCAGAACAAAGATTGTTCTTAAGAGAGGCTTGTGTTTGCATATGAAGCAGCTCTGCCACAGTGATGGCAAATCCAGGAGCATTTTTAAATGGCGACAAGTCATGGCTTTGGCTTTGTTTCTTTAACCCTCACTTTCCTCCTCAGTCCACAATAATAGTGAGGTCCTTTGCAAAGATCATTCTGATGCAGGTGCAGATGATTCTTCCTGCATATGAAAGGGGCTGTTCAAAGTACAGACAGCAGGGAATTTAAAATGTTTTCAGTGAGTTTTGCAAGGTGAGGCACAAATATCAATCACACTTCCTAAGTTTTGCCTGTGGTGCTTACATGATATTGTAGGGAACTGAATAAGAAATCCTTTAATTGACCAGATTCCACATGAATGTACCTTCGAGGAATATGCTTTAATCAATAGCCGGGTTTCAATTATCACAGTTGGAACAAACATAGCTGATGTTAGCCTGCTATATTCTTTTATATTCTACAGAAACAGCAGCTTTTTAAAATTTAAAATCTTATTTGTAATCTGAATTTATGAAGTGTTCTCTATTCTGTTATGCGGAACAGGCTGATTCTGCTAGAGTGAAAGTTTGAAATAGTTTAAGAAGGCATATAATAAATTCAAAGAGAGAAGACAAAACCATGGAACAGAAGAAAATATTTACAAAGCATTTCTTTTTCAGGTCCACTTTTTTTTCTATATTTAGGACAGGGCCTATAGGATCTCGCTATGTATATCGGACTTGTAGTGATTCTCCTATTTTCAGCCTCCCAAGTGCTGGGATTACAGATGCACTCCACCACAACCAGTCTACAAACCATTTTTCTTCTCCTGAGGGGTTAATACCAAAAATATTGAAGGAACTTGACTACTTTGATAACAAAAAAAAATCAGCTGAAGAAAAAGCAGCAAAGAATGCACGAGCATTTTTCTCAGGAACACATGAAATAAACATGACAAGCAGGTATAGAAGTGTTCAATATCATTAGTTATTAGGGAAGTATAAGTCAAAACCACACTACTGTCCTACACATATCATAATAGCTGTTATCAAAAGAACCAGAGACAAATGCTGATTAGGATATGGAGAAAAGAGAAACTCTGCACATTAATGAAGATGTAAATTGGTACATATATTGTAGAGGTTTTTCAAAAAATCGAAAATAGGAGCACCATGTAATTCAGCAATCCTGCAGATTATGTTATTCACAATGGTGAAGGTAAGCCTTCAAAGCAGGGGTCGATCAAATAGAAAGGATAAAGAAAATACACTGTCTGCAGTATAATATCCAACATTACAAAAGAAGAAATCTTGAAATCCTACCACTTACAACAAATTGAATGTATCTGGAAAACGTGCTTAGTAAAAGAGCCAGGCAGGGATACCTGGAAGACATCCTTAGTGATATAAGCCAGAAATAGAGAGACAAGTGTCTTGGGGCCTCATTTATATGAGTAATTTAATAAAAACAGTGAACTCAGAAAAAAAGTGGAATATTAGTGACCAGGGCACAGAGGGATGAGGGTGATGGAGAGATGTCATCAAAGGGTATAAAGTTTCTGATCATCAGGATAAACAAGTGCTAAGAACTGATAAGCAACCTAACGACTACAGTTCCAAACACTTCTGGAAACTCAGAATTCAACAGAGTAGATTTTAAGCATTTGTAGCGCACACATCAATGATAAACTTCTGAGGTAATGAAATTAACTCCGTGTGATAATCATACAATTTATACATATAGCAAAACTTTGAGTGCTATACATGTTAGCAAGGTTGATTTATTATGCATTTATAAAGCTGAGGTAAATGGAGCTGAAAAGAAAATAAATTAACAGTGAATTCTGCTTATTTATCCTTAATCCCTGTGTAGCAAGAACATCTTAATAGAAAGATTTGCTAAGTCCTTCCTCCCTCCTTCCTTTTCTCTGTTCTTTCTTCTTCTCTTTGCCGTCCTTCTAATGGACTTTATTTTTTTCTTTTGTACCGGGGATCGAACTCATGACCCTATGCTTGCCAGGCAGGTACTTGTGCCACTAAGCTATCTCCACTGCCAAACTTTTATTTTCTATCACAAAATAAATCATTTTCAAGATGGAAAAGTTCTAGAAAATAAAAGTAATTTAAAATTCTGTAATTGTAACACCCATCTGTAAGTGAAATTTGATTTTTGACCAGTGCCTTGAAGTTTCAGTAATCTAATTCCCTTTTCATTAAAGGCTAAAGTCATGCTTAGCTCCTTGCTAGATGATAAATGCTGGTTTTAGTTCTTTAATACCCTTTTTCACAGATTGATCTGACCTGTATATGCTGATGACTGAGTCAATAATGAAATCATTTTTATGTCACATAGATACCTTTCAGGTCACAACTATTTAGGTGCTAGTTTGTACAGCTTGTGAAAATTTAAAGGAATATTGAACATTGCTGAGTTCCCAAAATAATGAGCAACAAAAACTGTTACTTCACAACTGATAAGTGTTCTAAAATGATTCCTTTGAAAAAGATGATCACAAGGAGAAAAAGAAAATCAGTAAAGGTAGAGATCGATGTATGATAGCAAAGGCACCGAGGGGCAGTATTAACGGTACTGCATCAATTTCTTCTCTTAAGGGATTAGCTATTCTCCTTCTTACAAGTGCTTGCCCGCACACCGTGTCTGTTGTGTAGTGGTGCAGGTTAAATTCCGAAGCAAATATAATGTGAACACAATGAAAAAAAGTCTGGAAAGAAGATGGTAGAAGCACTTTTAACAAATTCTACAATGTCCTTGAGTCCCCTCTGAAAATAGCGTAGCTAGGATACAGATGTAAGTCAAAGGCAAGATCCAAAGTCAATACAACATGCTCCATTATGAGTGTCCATGCCAGAGGAGACACAGCAGCAAGGCAACTGCATCTGTGAGTCCTGCTAGGCTAAGGACCACTCAGTGCCCCTGAAGACCTGAAGCTCCAATCTGAGAACCAGCTAAAACTAGGAGATTCAAGGGTTGACACTGCTGATAGATTCTGGGCTTTAGGAACTACTGAAACTAGTAAATTAAAGTAACCAAATAGAGACAACGAAGGCAAAGGAAAGATAACATCCAAAAAAACTGGAGGGGAAGAGGCTGGCTGAAATGTGAGCGATTATTTAATTATTTTGTGAAACAATGGGAAAAAATTCCTCAAGATCCATTAATCCACAAGTTACTCTCACCTGCCCTTGTTCCTAAAACTAGAACAAAATGCATTTAAATTATTAATAATCAAAAATTTAAAAGCTTTTGAGGGCCGGTAAGATAGCTCAACAGACTAAGCAACTGCTTTGGCAAGTGCAGATTCCAGGATTCCATTCCTGGTCACGCGTGCCATGCCGGCCCCATTCCCTGGGCGTGCTGAGCCAACTACATAGACAGGACGTGGTGATGTACCCCTATAATAGCAGTGCTCAGGAGGCTGAAAACAGGAGGATGACCATGAGTCTGATCTGCATAGTGAAACCCTATACCAAATATGCAAATGAAAAAAGGAAAAAAAATTAAAAGTTTTCAGTTGAGTTCTGTACATATTTTTATAATTAAAAACTAGGATAAGAAACTGAGTACTAGACCTAAAAGTGAAATCAATAGACGAATACATACTACCAACCAATTAAAATGAAACAAAAGATATAAACAATATAAATGAAAAATTTAACAATTAAGGAAAAGGACACTTTATATATTTAATGTATAATACAGGATATCTGGGGTAATTGTACTGCTGATTTCTACTTATCTAATAAAAGGAGCAGTTAATACTTAATTTTTTGCTTTGTTTTTTAATTATCACTTTTTAAAACCGATTTTGCATGTTTACATCTAGTAGTCTAAACAACTAATTTTTTTTTTCTTCTCTCGCATCTATTTATTAAGAGGTGTTTATTTTGTCTTTGTGGTCCTGGGAATTGAATCCAGGGGCTTTTATTTATTTTATTTTATTTTATTGAACTACAAATGTCAATCAGACAGTTTCAAGACACCTTAACAATACAGATTTGATAAATTAATACATTGCAAACAGTTTTCATAATGTTTTGGTATTGTACAAGGTGCATACATGATATTATATTTACAGGTATTATTTTAGCAGATATCTCTTATCAGTGAATTAAGAGTGTAGCTGCTTACTTATCTTATTTTTTATACCTGAATTATATCAAAAATTCAATAATTATTTTCCTAGTGGATGACCATAGTACTAGAAGCCAACATAATATCCTGTCCAACCACCATTAGTGCAGATCTTGCCTCTCATAGAATTATGTAGAAGCACAG
>PVKA01007058.1:0-79890 GCA_004027165.1 Ctenomys sociabilis
ATCTATAAAGCACACATCTAAATCTAGCTGCTCTTACAGTATTTCAACTTCCTGATGAAAGTTGGACTTAGAAATATTTCTCCCAAAATACACACACATAAGCACACACACACACACACACTCACACACACGCACACACACACGCACACCACAAATGTGTTAGAATATAAAAAGAAAACTGGATGTTAATGAAGAAACAATAGTCAGAGAAATCACACAGAATTTACCAACTCATTGCTGTTTGAAGATCTCTACAAAGCACCTCACATATGTACATGGGTGTTTCTATTGTTGGATTATAGTAACTTCATAGTATAACTATAATCTGGAATTCTATTCTTATCCCATAATTGTAATTTCCATTTTACACAGGATGAAAATACTTCAGACCTTCATTTTTTGTTTACTGTACATTGATAATATTTTCTCTTTTTTCTTCACTTTTAATCTTTTTATGTATATATTTGTATTGGTAAAGGGTCTCCAGCCTTGCCAGCCCTGAGATTACAAGTTTCCACCACCATGCCTGGTACTGGTGACTGGCATGGCATGCAGTACCAAGGATCAAACTCAGGTCCTTGTGCTTGCCAAGCAGAGGCTTAGATTGCTGAGCTATCTCCCCATCCCCTTTCTTTACTTTTATTAGAAGGTGTTTGCTGTAAATAATAATCATTTTCAGTGTAGGCAATTGGTATATGCACACACAGATTTCAATTCTTACCTCATCCTCTTTTCTTTTTCCAGCACCAAATTAATTTATTTATTTTAAAAGACCTTACAAATTTAATAGTCATAAATACAAATAGTCCAAAAAAATTTTTTACTGAGAGTATTTTCAATCTAGACAGAAGGAAAACCTATATATCATATATAATATATATTCCAATATATATATATATATATATATATATATATATATATATATATATATATATATTCCAGATGTTACACTCATAGTGGTCATATCAATAGAAAATACATAAATGATGCAGTAACTAGTTTCTCACATACGTGGGGAAAGTGTTTACTTTCTAAATAGCACATTACAAAAGAAATCCATCCTCAAATTATTATGTATAGACAGTGCAGTCATAGAATTTAGCCTTGCAAAAGCCTCTTTTATTGCACATTACCATAATCGCAGGTCTTGTGCGCACCTGATTTTTCTTTTGAGAAGCATTGCTTTTATCTGTACATTACTCTTAGTCTGCTCTTCAAAATGATTTCTATTCCACTAAACACTTTAAAAGTCAATTTATATTTTCCTGTATATTTTACAGTGTAGAACATAAGAACTGCTATAAAAACAGGTATCAGTGTGTACTTTTTAAATGTTTTATTTCCACAAACATTTCAAAATCGCCCCATATTCTCTCTCTAGGCACACCTGTGAACCTATATGTGAATTCTGTGAACGTATCAAAGTGTCATTAACACTTTGTGCTCACATGAGGATGTGAATTTCTTGATATGTCATGAAAGTAATCTTGAACACATATAGAAGACTGTGCAGGTAAACTTTATTGGGTGTTAAGATAATTTTAAGGGACTGGAGAGATAGCTCAGTAGAATGAGTGCCTGCCTGGCAAAAGCTCAGCAGATTAAAGCGACTGCAAGCAGGCTCAGGGGATGAAGGTTTGATCCGCCCCCTCCCAGGATGTGCAGAGACTGCAATTGACTGCAATTGAGACTGGGCTTGGTGGGGGAGCCTGTAAACAGGAGAATTACTATGAGTCTGATCTAGTAATGAAACTCGGGA
This sequence comes from Ctenomys sociabilis, assembly GCA_004027165.1. Lineage (NCBI taxonomy): Eukaryota > Metazoa > Chordata > Mammalia > Rodentia > Ctenomyidae > Ctenomys > Ctenomys sociabilis. The sequence goes on from PVKA01007058.1 coordinate 1,760, forward strand.
CACCTTGTAAACCCTTCCCTAAAATACAAAGGAAAAAAGGTTATTGTGGCTTGAAATAACTGTATTTCTCCTATTAAAGTGAGTTAAAATGATAGTAAAATTTAATTTATATTTGGGATCTCATCGCCTCTTCCATGTAAATTGAAATTAATTTGACGAGGCTTTCTAAAGCAGAAAGTTAGCTCTATAATTTTCTAATCCTCTATAAGCTTCCCCTCCTCTCCATACTAAGGATAAGTTTGAGTGCCCATAAATTAAATCCAGTACTACCATGTTCTCTGTCTGCCTATCTCTGATCTTTCAGATTTTATACAACTCAATATAGTTCATCTTTCACTGACTTTTTAGGAAACAAAATACCTTACGCAATCCAAAATATTTTCATGACTTTATTAATCCTTCAAAAGTTCAGGGCTCCTGACCAAAAAAAACATCAATCTCCTTCCTCCAAAACATGAAACAAGAACTCCCCAGAGCAGCTGCCCCCAAGCACATTGAGTGAGTGGGAATTTCTCTGACCCTCGGCATCTGGGTTAGCTGAGAGTGTGGTGAGTCTGAGAGAGAGCCTTTGGTTTCTCCGCGCATGCGCCTCACTACCCGAAGCACTGCTCCCAAGCCTGCCAAGCAAGCGACCAACCTGAGATATCAGGACCAACTCCTGGCAACTTCCCGAAACCCCTGCCCCCAAGCCTGCCAAATGAGTAGGAATTTTCCCTACTCTCGCGGCATCCCGGTTAGGTGAGTGCACAGTGAGTCTGAGGGAGACCCTTTTGGCTTCTTGCTACACACTCTGTGCCATCCAGAGCCTCAAGCCCCAAGACATCCTGCCTGAGACACCCCACACAGGCCTGACTGGCAACTCCATGGAGATACTGTCCCAAAGCCCTCCATGGGAGCAAGAACTTGTGTGATTCTCTAGGCAATCGATCCACCCATGTCTAGCCTGGTGACTGTGAGGGAGAGCTTCTCCACTCCCCAGTGCTCCTGGGACCAGGAAGACAAGAGGGGGAAACACAGGCTCACAGTTGTACCAGAAGAACAGCAGCAAAAAAAGGACTGAACAAAACAGCTACATCCAGGCTAGGCATAACTGGATAATCTCAAACTTAATACACTGGCACCTGAATCTCATTACATGCTAAGGTTATAACTGCACCAAAGCTCTACACAAAAGGTCAGAGGTCAGTGCTATACAAAATGACAAAGAAGAAAATGCAATCTCTGGCCTCCAGTCCACCAACAAGTGCAGAGGACACCAACTCAGCTGAAATGAATGAATTAACAGAGACAGAAGCAAAGGAACAACAGCAGAAAGGTATAGAGGAACTCAGACCAGAATTAATGCCTGAAATAAGAAAAGAAATATTTGAATACATAGCATCTGAAATAAAGAATCAACTCCAGAAACATATAGGGGAAACCCAATGCCCACCCTGAACAAGTGCAGAGAACACTATTCTACCTGAAACGCATGAATTAACAGCATCAGAAGCAAAAAAAAAAGCAGAAAGGTAAAGAGGAGCTCAAAGCAGAAATAATTTCTGAAATGAAACAAGAATTCTTCGAAATCACAGCATCTGAAGTAGAGAATCAATTCCAGAAATATACAGAGGAAATCCAATTTGGAAGAAACTGCAGTAAAAGAATTAATAGCTACCTCTAAAGAAGACATTGATTAAAAAAAATAGAGGAGAACAGAAATATGACAGATTCCGCAATGAGCAATACAGAAAAGGAATAGAATGCATGAAGCACAGTCATACAGATATAGAAGATCTAAAGATATCGAACAAAACCATTTGAGTGAAAGCAAAGACAGAGTTTCAGATCTTGAAGATACTGGTGAAGCTAGTGAAAAGGTGAGAAAGGATCTCTTAAAAATAATGAGCATGCAGGAAAAACTAATCCATCAACTGCAAGATGACACCAGGATGAATAGCGTAAGATTAATTGACACAAATGAGAATGAAGGAGCCAATACAAATGATACAAAAAGAATATGGGCAAAAGTAATCACAGAAAACTTCCCAAATATGAGGAAACAATCAAACATTCAGGTCACCAAACCATACAGAACAACAAATAACTTCAACTCAAGTAAAAACACATCAAGACATATCATAGACAAGATCCCAGAAATTCAACACAAGAGTAATATACTGAAAGATGCTAGAGAAAAAAAGCAGATCACATTCAAAGGAAAACCCATCAGAATTACAGCCAACTTCTCTACACAAACCAAGAAGGCAAGGAGAGCATGGAGCAGAGTTTTTCAAGTCCTGTATCTAAACAAATTCCAGGCCAGCCTACTATACCCTGCAAAACTCTTTTTCAAGTTTGATGGAGAAGTGAAATATTTGCATGATAAAGAACAACTAAAGAATTTCATGATGACAAAGCTATTCCTACACAGACTACTGAAAGATATTCTAGAAAGGGACCACATTAAAAAGAAATCCACAAATTAGAAAGGAAGGAACCCACTAAACAGGGCAAACACTTAAAGACAGGACAAAAAGGACTAAACAACAGTAAGTAAATATCATGACAATCATAAGTCAACACATTTCAATTATAACCATCAATGTAAATGCACTCAATTCACCAATGAAGAGAAATAGACTGGCACAGTGGATTAAGAAACAAAATCCAACAATAGGCTGTATACAAGAAACACATTTAACTCAAAAGGACATTCATAGGCTCAAAGTCAAAGGATGGAAAACAATACTACATGCCCCAGGACCTCAGTAAAAAGCAGAAGTAGCAATTGTGTTCTCAGACAGTCTCATATTGGTCAGGGGAAAAATTCAAGAGCAATAGGTAACACTAATAAATATCTATGCACCAAACGTAGGAACACCAAACTATTTAAGACAAATCTTAATGGACATGAAAAAACACTATCCAAAACCACAGTCTTAACAGGTGAACTTAGCACTCCCTTATCTCAAAAAGGTAGATCAATCAGACAAAAAATTAGCCAGGAAGTAGCGGAACTGAACCAGAGCTTAGAACAAATGGACCTGGTGGACACATACAGAGTGTTCCACCCAACCACAGCTCAATACATATTTTTTTCTCCTGCACATGGATCATTTTCCAAAACAGTTCACATACTAGTACAGAGGTCATGCATAAGTATGTGCAAGAAAACAGAAATTATCCCATTCATATTATCTGACCACAGTGCAATGAAACTGGAATTAAATGAAAAAGGAAACCAGAAAAACCCGCTAAATTCATGGAAATTAAACAACACCCTACTCAGCAATTAGTGAGTCACACAAGAAATTAAGCAAGAAATTCAACAATATCTACAATTCAATGAAAATTCAAGCACAACTTACTGGAATTTATGGGATGTGATGAAAGCAGTTGTTAGAGGGAAAATTATACCTATGAACTCACACATTAGGAAAACAGAACAGGAACAAATAAACACCATAATGTTGCACCTCCAACAACTAGAAAAAGAAGAGCAAACAAAACCCAGAGCACAAAGACAGGAAGAAATCATGAAGATTACAGCAGAAATTAATTCAGTTGACATGAACAAAACAGTTCAAAAAATCCACAAAGAAAAAGTTGGTTCTTTGAAAGACTAAATAGTTGATAAGCCTCTAGCCAAACTCATCAAAAAGAGAAAAGAAAAAATTGAAGTGCATGCAATAAGGAATGAAAAGGGCGAAATTGCCACAGACCCATCGGAAATTTAAAAGATTATGAATAGTTACTTCGAGAATCTTTATGCTCACAGAATAGAAGACACAGAAGAAATGGACAGATTCCTCAGAAGGTACAAATTACCAAAAGTGAACCAAGAAGATAGAACAAATTTCAATAAGCTGATAACAGCCAATGATTTACAAAACGTAATAACAAGCCTACCGACAAAGAAAAGTCCAGCTCCTGATGGACTCACAAGTGAATTCTGCAAGAAATTGATAGAACATATAATCCCTACACTCCTCAAACTCTTCAGTGAAATTGAAAAGGAAGCAGTCCTCGCAATATCATTTCTGGAAGCAAGTATTATATTGATTCCAAAACCAGGGAAAGAAACAACCAAAAAGGAGAACTACAGGCCAATCTCCCTCATGAACATAGACACAAAAATACTCAATAAAATCCTGGCAAATAGAATACAGCAAATCATCAAGAAGATCATACACCATGACCAGGTAGGAGTCATCCCAGGGATGCAACGATGGTTCAATATTCGAAAATGCAGAAATGTAACACACTATAGTAATAGACTGAAATCTAAAAACAACATGATCATCTCAATTGATGCAGAGAAAGCTTTGGACAAAGTCTAACACTCATTCATGTTCAAAGTCCTATGGAAAATTGGAACAGATGGACTCTACCTTAACTTGATAAAAGCTATCTATGATAACCCAAAAACTAATATCATTCTAAGTGGGGAAAAACTGAAATCTTTTACTCTTCAATAAGGTACAAGGCAAGGATGTCCTCTATCATCCCTCCTATTTAACATGGCTTTGGAATCCTTAGCAACAGCCATTATAAAAGAGGGAGAAATAAAAGGGATAAGAATAGGCAAAGAAAAAGTTAAATTATCACTATTTGCAGATGACGATACTTTACTTGGAAGACCCCAAAAATTCCACCAAGAAACTACTAGAACTGATACAGATATTCAGTAGCATAGCAGGATACAAAGTCAATAGTAAAAAGTCAATAGCATTCCTCTACACAGATAACAAGCACACTGAAAGGGAAACAATAGAAACAATACCTTTTACAATAGCACCGTGGAAAATGAAATACCTTGGAATTCACTTAACCAAGGAAGTCAAAGACCTTTTCAAAGAAAATTACAACACCTTCAGAAAAGAGATTATAGAGGACTTCAGAAAATGGAAAGATATTTCATGCTCCTGGATAGGAAGAACCAACATCGTGAAGATGGCCATACTCCGAAAATTGCTGTACAGATTTAATGCAATCCCTATCAAACTGCCACCAACATACCTCCCAGACCAAGAGAAATAGTTCCCAAAATTTATTTAGAACCACAAATACATTATCAAAGGCAACTTTGGCTAAAAAAGACAAGGGAGGAGGGATTACAATTCCTGACTTGAAATTATACTATAAAGCCACTGTGATAAAATCAACATGGTATTGAAACAAAATAGACCTGAGAATCAATGGAACAGATTGGAAGACACCGAGGCACCTACGAAAACACTCAGCCATCTAATATTCAACAAAGGGGCCAAACAAGCTTACTGGAAAAAAGATAGCCTCTTTAACAAATGGTTCTGGAAAATCTGGATTTCTACATGCTGGAAACTAAAACTTGACCCAGATCTATCACCATGCACTAAGCTAAAGTCAAAATGGATTAAAGATCTAAACTTTGAAACAGAAACACTCCATCTCCTGGAAGAGAAAGTAGGAGGAACTCTTGAAGACATAGCGGTAAGTAGAGAGTTCGTGAACAAACATATATTTTCACGGGAAACACTTGAAAGAATCAACAACTGGGATCAACTCTTCTTGAAGATTTTCTGCACATCAAAAGAAATTCTCAACAAAGTGAACAGACAACCCACAAATTTTGAAAAAATCCTAACTAATAAGCAATCAGACAAAGGTATACTGTCTAGAAGATATAAAGAACTAAAATATAACAAGGCCCTCATATTTGAGGACCCAATTCAGAAATAGGCATCTGAGATGAATATAGACTTCTCAGAGGACGAAATTAAAGAAGTCAATAAATATATGCAAAAATGCTCCACATCGCTAGCCATCCATGAAATACAAATAAAAACAACACTGAGATACCATCTTACTCCAGAAAGAATGGCTACCATAAGGGAATCAACCAACAACAAATGTTGGAGAAGTTGTGGGAAAAAGGGAACACTTCTCCACTGCTGGTGGGAATGTAGACTGGTACAACCATTGTGGAGGTCAGTGTGGAGAATCCTTAAAACAGTAGAGCTAAATCCCATTTGAGCAGGCTATCCCCTTAATGGGAATTTTCCGAGAAGAACTGAAAACACTGTATCATACTGATATATGTGTACCTATGTTTATAGCAGCACAATGTGTGATAGCAAAATCTTGGAAACAACTAAGATGTCCAGCACATGAGAAATGGTTGAAAAACATGTGGTATTTCTATATAATGGAGTATTACTCAGCTACTAAGAATGGTAAGCTTGAAGCGTTTATACTGAAGTAGATGCCACTTGAACATATACTCATAAGTGAAATAAACCAGACACACATGTGTAAATATCGTATAGTCTCCCTAGTATAAGAAGCAAAATGCAGAAATACAAATGGAAACGTACAACAACAACTAAAATCAATTGAGTCAGATAAGGCAAAGTGAATGGCATATGCTGCAGGATACTAATCAGCTTTTCTTCTGGATGGTTAACGACCTAAGATCACAAGTCAGAGTTGGAGAAATAGAAGAGCCACAAGGCCAGCCAACATTTTGGCCCTAGCCTTTCAAGGTCAGCGAAGACTCAGGACATAAGAGAACCTGTAATGGAACTCTGTTGAGCTCCAAATTTTCTGAACAAGGAGATTATGGAGCCACAGTCGAAAGAGACTGAAGTTCTATAGTGTGCCTGAGGAGAGTCACATGAAGAGAAAACTTTCTCTCAGGCTCTCACAGAGAGCAAACTGGTCAAGCATTTGCCATGACTCATCCACATGGATGACACAGACAAAGTATCTGCAGAGTAAGGTACAGGATTACAAGATAAACCCTTGTACAAATCAGGGGACTTCACTGACCTCATAAGAAACATAAAGTGCATGTGTTGGTATATAAGTCTTGCTATATCTAGATCTTAACCATCCAGCAGAAAAGTATAAAAATGAAATATACATCGTGGAGCCATAATATTAAGTTGAGCTATAAATGGCTATGGTCGACAACTTCTTCGGATAACTCACTATTGTTGTGGAATGCTGGACTGTGTTGGATTGTGTTGTCGAGTTCAAGCACCTAAGTTAGTTGAATGATAATGGAGTGCCCATCTCTGACAGGTATTGAGAAAGGAAGGGGTATAGAAAGGAAGAATCATGATGTGTGTGTATGGACCGTACAGTTGGGATAGATAATGCTGTGCTTCTACATAATTCTATGAGAGGCAAGATTTGCACTAATGGTGGTTGGATAGGATATTATGTTTGCTTCTACTACTATGGACAACCACTAGGAAAATAACAAAGTGGAAAGTATTAATTATTGAATCTTTGATGTAATTCAGGTCTAACAAATAAGATATACAAACAACTACACTCAATTTACTGATAAGAGGCATACGGTATAATAATGTCTGTAAGTATAATATAATGTATGCACCTTCTATGATAAAAAAATTATGAAAATAGTTTGCAATGTATTAATTTATCAAATCCATCTTGTCAATGTATCTTAAAAAAAACACTGAGATACCATCTCACTCCAGAAAGAATGGCCATCATAAGGAAATCAACCAACAACAAACATTGGAAAGGTTGTCTAGAAAAGGGAAAACTCCACTGCTGGTGGGAATGTAGACTGGTACAACCATTGTGGAGATCAGTGTGGAGACTCCTCAAAAGAGTAGGACTAGAAATTCCATTCGAGCCAGCTATCCCCCTACTGGGAATTTTCCCAGAGGAGCTGAAAACATTGTATCATAGTATTATATGTGTACCTATGTTTATAGCAGCACAATTTGTGATAGCAACATCTTGGAAACAACCAAGATGTCCATCACATGAGAAATGGTCAAAAAAGATGTGGTATTTCTACATAATGGAATAGTACTCAGCCATAAAGAATGATAATATTGAAGCATTTGTATTGAAGTGGATGCCACTTGAACATATACTTATAAGTGAAATAAACCAGACACACATGTGCAAATATTGTATAGTCTCCCTAGTATAAGAAGTCAAAAGAAGAAATACAAATGTAAATGTACAACAACAACTAAAAAGAATTGAGTCAGATATTTAGGGCAAACTGAACGGCATATGCTGCAGGGTACTAATTAGCTTTTCTTCTGAATGGTCAACAACTTAAGCTTACAGATCAAAGTTGTAGAAATAGAAGGCCACAAGGCCAGCCAACATTTTGGCCCTAGCCTTTCAAGGTCAGCGAAGACTCAGGACATAGGAGAACCTGTAGTGTAACATCATTGAACTCAATTGTGCCCCAAATTTTCTGATCAAGGAGATTATGGAGCCACAGAGGAAAGAGATTGATGATGTATAGTGTACCTGTAGAGAGTCACATGGAGAGAAAACTTTCTCTCAGGCTCTCATAGAGAGCAAACTGGTCAAGCACTGGCCGTGACTCATCCACAGAGATGACACAGACAAAGGATCTACAGAATAAGGAACAGGATTGCAAGATAAACCCTAAGGAGACTTCACTGACCTCATCAGAAACAGAAGCTACATCTTTTTTTATATAGGTCTTGATGTATCTTAGTCTTAACCAACCAGCAGAGAAGTATAAAAAGGAGGTATATAATGTGGGGCCATAATAATAAGTTGAGCTCTAAATGTCTATAGTCAACAATTTCTTCAGATAACTCACTATTATTGTGGAATGCTGGACTGTATTGGATTATGTCGCCGTATTCAGGCACCTAAATTTGTTTAATGACAGTGGAGTGCTCATCTTTAACAGATCCAGACAAAAAAAGGGGAGTGAGGTATACAAAGGAAGAAACATGATGTGTGTGTGTAAATAGTACAATTAGCATAAATATGCCATGCTTCTGCATAATTCTATGAGAAGCCAGATTTGCACTAATAGTGGTTGGACAAAATATTATGTTGGCTTCTATACTATGGACAGTCACTGGGGAGATAACAAGGTAGAAAGTATTAATTATTGAATCTGTGATATAATTCAGCTATAAAAACATAAGATAAGTATATGGCTACACGTTCTTCATTCACTGATCAGAGACATCTGCTCCAATAATGTCTGTAAGTATAATATCATGTATATACCCTGTATGACACCAAAACACTATGAAAACATTTTGCAATGTATTGATTTATCATAGCTGTCCTGTTAATTTGTCTTGAGACTGTCTCATTACTATTTGTTCTTCAATAAAAATAATAATAAAAAAAGAAAATTGAATTTTAAATAAAAAAATTACAATAAATAAATACGAGAGAAGTAGGACAGAAATTTCCATTTCAGGTAGTTCATCGTTCTTCTGAACCATATTTTACAAGCAAATTGGTGAAATTATTATCATTTATTTTGAAATGCCATTGGGAAGTCTATGAATGTCAGTTATCTGACATGCTATAAAAGTGTCACAAAAGCAGAGATAGATTATGTGAGGGTCAATGAAATAAATAAAATGTGTTTTGGCTTCTCTTGAAAAACCTTGTGCACACTACTTCTTCCAGAAGATTGTCACTGTCATTTTTTACAAAGTAGGTCATTATGTTCAGTATTACATCTATTTGGAAGAGGGCTCTGTACAAAAGTCCCATGCTGGAGTTCTACATTCCAGGAAGGAACCTTTATATAGTCAAATATTCATGACATTACAAATCACTGTAAAATAAGAGGTCTTCTGTTTGAAAGAAGAAAAACTAAAATCACACAGAAATTGGCTTTCTTTGTCTCCCTTTGACATCAGTTTAAGTGTTTTATTTATATTCACCTATTAAAGCAAGCAATTGTTCAGTTCTATTAACTGGCTAAAAATGTCTATAAAAACTGACCAGGGAGATTATTGAAATACACAATATAGAGAAAACTTGGTAGACCAATCTCTGTCAAATTCTTATGCATATAGCATCACATTACACAATATATTTAGTAAAGGAAGCCAAACTTAATGGATATCTCAATAATAATTTTTATAAAGAAAAATGGTAAGAAAGAGCAACTAGAGAAAAAAAAGCATGCTTTTAATTTTATGAAATGTAGTCTTCCCTGCAGTAGAATTCGTATTTCTTTTACTCTCATTCATCCTACAAATAGTAATTAATAACATTATGATGAACTAATGATATGATGGTATGATTAATATTCATACTCAGATTGTAGCATTCATTGTTTTAAATTATATTAAATAACAGCATATAGGGGAAACACATGTGTAATTGCTGATAAGCCTGCGTGGCTGTGGTTGAAAGGAAGGTAAGAAGGGACCCTGCATGACTGGAGCTCTCCTCATGTCCAGAGAAAACTAAGCAGAACTCTGAAACCTGAGAAATTCATGGCCACTGTCTGTGAGGCACAGCTATTGATCTCTGTTCTCATTACTGACTGTTAACTTTTATATTCTGAAGATGACTCAACATCAACACTTTCACCTTGATATAATAGCTGTACTCTCCAAAGTCAAATGTGGTAAAATAGCATAAAGTATTCTATATGTATAATTAATCTAGCTATTCACCAAAAGTAAATTGCTATAAATAAAATTGAAGCATTAAATACTCAGAGTAAGAGATTTATTTCTTTGAAGCTTTTCTGAATTAGAAAATATCACCTTCATATATATACATATATGTATACATTTATTAGAGAGAGAGAGACAGAGACAGAGAGACAGAGACAGAGACAGACAGAGGCAGAGATGGGGACAGAGATGGAGACAGAAGGATAAAGAGCAGCAAAAAGAGAGTGAGAATGGAAATTGAAGCCTTTCTTTCACATCCTGGGAAGGCATTCTACAACAGAAATACATGTCCAGCTCCTGACATGAATTTTAAAATATCTTAGGAAACTGTTCAATGAGAAGCAACAAGTGGGATGAGGAAAAGGGAAACAGAAAGAAGGAAGGGAAAATATATTTGTGTGCACAGGACAGCTCAGATGATTATACTGCTGATTTTTGCTGGTCTATTCAAAGGAACAGTAAATGCTTATACTTTTTTTCTTTTTTCTTGTTAATTTCTTGACCAATTTTGCATTCCTACATCTGATAATTTGAACAACTAATCTGAAGACAACAATATGCAGTGTGATAACTCCTGTTGAATTCCTGTCATCTTGTTTAGTGAAATTCTATATCTTTTCTAATAACATTTTTATTATTTTTTATTGCTTAAAGAAATATCCTGGGGCCTAAGAGATGGCTCAGTGGAATAAGTGCCTCCCTGGCAAGCGCAAGGGCCTGAGTTCAATTCTCAGTTCTGCCAAAAAAAAGAAAGAAAGGAAAAAAAAATATCGTGAGCTAATAAATGAATTGGCATAAATGCCAACTTCATAACACATTTTTGACCAACTATATGGCTTGGCCACATGTGCCATGCATACAAATGGCCATTCTTGATATCTCTATTAGCCATTATGTATATCTACAGTACCATCATAGCTGATTTGAAAATGCAGGAATTCCAAACTCATAATACATAAAATCTTACAAAGAAAGCAACCCCTGAGAGTAATTTCCATTTGCTCCCGCAATAAAATATTTTTAATTGTATACTCTTAATGTAAGACAAAACCTTCCCTGAGTGTCAGTAGAGAAAACAATCCATATTCTTGCAAGTTGTCCATACATCTAAGAAAGAAGAGAAAGCATAAGGGAAGCAGAGAGAGGAACATTAAGTCTAGAAAAAGAAGGTGTGTGGAGAACAAAAAAGAAAGAGAAGCAAAACATGAGGGACAACTATGTCTCCTCTTCATCAGATCCCCATGTGTATGCAACCCGTTGGGACACACAGCAGCAGGACATTCTTCGGGGCTTTAATGAGCAATGGAACACGGGCATCAGTTTTAACAAAATGAGATGTGTTTAAAATAAAAATATAGGGCTGGTCAAATAGCTCAGCAGATTAAAGAGCCGGCAAGCAGGCACCAGGGCCTGGTTTGATCCCCAGGCCTGCTGAACCGGCTCCACTCCTGGAGCAAGCTGAAATGACAATTGAGACTGACCATAGTGGTAAATCCCAGCACTTGGGAGGCTGTGAAACAGGCGGATCACTATGAGTCCAATCTAGTAGTGAGACCCTGGACACCCTTCCCTAAATATATAGATAATAGTAATAATATAAAATAAAAGAATATATGGGGGCCGGCAAGATAGCTCAAAGGACTAAAGTGCTGGCTTAGGCAAGCTTAGGCAAGTGCAGGGACAGCAGTTCGATCCCTAGTACCACATGCTGTGCCAGCCCCACCTGTAGGGTATGCTGAGCCCACTAGGGAGACCAGAGAGGGTGGTACACACCTATAACCCCAGCGCTAGGAGGGCTGAAACAGGAAGAACACTGTGAGTCTGAGCTGTGTGGTGAGACCTTATAACAACCAAATACATAAATAAATACATAAAAAATAAAATATAGAAATATAATGTAAATATAAAATACATGATTTATAACAATATAATATATATACGGGGCCAGGGAGACAGGCTCAGTGCCTTAAGTGCCTGTCTGGCAAGTGCGAGGTCCTGAGTTTGATCCCTGGTACCAAAATAATAATAATGATAATAATAATAATATATTATAAATAATTATATAATATCTTACATATAATATAGGAAAAATGTCTATTTGCACACATATTAAGCAGATGTTAAAAATAACAAAACATGTAAAAGGAAAGAAACAGCAAAAATAGACAGCAAATACTTAATTTCCTTAAAAGGTGGATTAAAATGTGTATTATGAAGTGCTGGTAAATTAAGATTTAAGTACCAAGGAGTTTATTAATTTTTCTTATTTTGGCGGAAACAGGGATTAAACTCAGGCCCTTGCACTTGCCAGGGAAGTGCTTATTCCCAGTGAGCTGTCTCCCTGGCCCCAGTTTATTAATTTTTAATCCTTTATCTAAAATATAAATTTAGATTTTTGAGAAGTCTTTGGAATTTGAAAACTAAATGGATTGGACATGTTTTATTAGCTGTTGTAGTGAAATTAATTTCAGTTTCCTTTATTTCATTTGTGGCTCAAGCTTTTCTCAGGCTTTGCTGTTTCATATATATATATATATATATATATATATATATATATATATATATATATATATGCACAACTTTATTAATATTAGAAGCCTCTGTATATTAAAACACAATAAAATAATGGGAAAAATCACAAAAATTGGAGATGATATTTACAAGGTATATAATTGACAATGAAGTGAAATATTGCAAACATCTGGTTAATTTTTATAAGACCATATAACAGGAACTATAAAAGCCTCAATTTTCCCAAAATTTTCAATATAGGAGGCCGAGGAGATGGCTCAGTGGAGTAAGAGCTTCCCTGGCAAGCGCAAGGGCCTGAGTTCAATCCCCAGTTCTACATAAAAAAGAAAAACTTTCAATACAAGAATCTACTGGTTAAAATAATACTTGCCCCAGTGACTCTTGGGAGAATCAGTACATAAACAAATGCACTACCCCAGTCATGCTCAAAGAAATCTGTTAAGTTATTAAAACCAAAATATTTTCACTACATCTCATTGATAAATAAGACTAGGTGGCCAGATTTTTTTTTCCAGAATTTTCTCAAATTTTCTGTTATCAGGAACATTGGCATGTCTTGTAGTTCTTTATTTCTGTCTGCTAACGTACTACTGTAGAGTTAATTTCACTGACCTTTCAGTATCTCTCACAAGCAGCTAAACAAGAATGTTAGCGTAAATTAGTAAGAATAGGTCTCTTATTTCATTGTAAGTTGATTATTCAACTGTATGGTAACCCTCATCATGTACGGAAAAACACATACCTTCCCTAGAACTATATTTACTATTCAAAAACAGGTATTTTTCTGTGTGATTTTTATTATTCTTAGATAAAATCAATATGATTAGTAATAAAATCACATCTAAAATTCATAGGTTACTCTTCCTTCAAATTCTTTTCTGTACAATTTATGTGTCTAATGAAATGTTCTTTTGGGATGTTTACAATGGCTGTTAAAACCAAGGATAAGAAGATTTTGTTTTCATCAATTTTTCCTAAATGGCAAATTCTGACTTTAAGTTAATCATTATTCTAAACAATCATGCTAGGCTGAGTCAGATACATCATCTCATAATTCAGCTGAGCAATATATTACTCTAACAGCACAATGGTTTGTTCCAAAAGTTCTAAAGTATTCCACTCGGTTCCAGGGTAACATATTCAGCAAAAGCATACCAAGAACCGAGGATCAAATCTAGTGTATTGATAATTTTGGTAACCAAGTTTTACTGGAACATAATCGTACACATGTAATTACATAATGTCTGTGACTTCAACGGAGGCCTAGTAAAATAACTAAAACTGAATCAATCGGCCTTGCTTAAGATAAAATATTTACCTTCAGCTTTCTGATCACTCAGACACTATCCCTGATACTCGCAACATAAATGAAGAGAGGACCCATTCAGGTAATGGTCGGCCAGCTGCAGGCAGGAACATCCTGGTGGAAGGGTGTAGTGAAGCACAGCTGCGTGGTTCACGGCTGAATGGAAGCAGAGCAGGGGGCAACTTCAGCGGCCTTCCAGGCTAATCCAGGTGCCCAGAAGTGCGTTTTACTGAACACTGAACCCCGCTGGATCCTAAAGTTAACCTCTCTAATGCTATCAAGTTTAAACATTGAAATTATCATATGGGCCATTACAGAAGTGATTTTCCTTAGGCATATCGTTGTTCACATGGACGTATTTGTCAAAAGTTAAACAGAATTCTCAATGAAATTCTGGAATATTACTGAAGTATTTTTAAAAAATAGGAATCAACTATTTCAAAGAGAGTCTCTAAAACGCAATACTGGCTAGATATTTTGCCTGTGTAGAAAGGTTTCATAACATGCACAGTGTACTCTGTTTAATCTCCAGAACCAACAGAAAGAAGAAATGAACGAGTAAGTGAATGCAAGAAAGGCAAAGAGAGAGAGAGACAGGGAGAGAGAGGAATGGATAAAAGGAAGGTTTTTTTGTGAAGCACTATGAATACTCAAAACTACATGAATTTTAAAAATTGAGAAGTACCTTTACATGTCCACATTTTTATTTTTTTAAAGAGTACAAAATAGTGATAGAAAAAAGACAGCATTAGAAACAATGCAACATTTCACTAAAGAAAGTAATAGGAATTAAACAGTGGCTGCTGTATGGCATGATGTTATCATCAAATTAGTTGTTCAAGTTTCTAGATATAGTAGTTTTACACAATGAAGTATTATTCAGCTATTAAGAAAAATATAAATTCAAGGCTTTTGTAGAGATATGGATGCAACTAGAGACTATCCTGGTAAGTGAAATAAATCAAATACACATGTGCAAACTTTGTATTACCTCACTAGTGTGAGAACCTGAAAGAGTAATGAAAATCTGAAAGGCATAATAGATGCTGTGAAAGAGAAAGAATTTGTTCAGTGAGAAGGAAGAACTGGGATGAGGAAAAGGGAAAATGAAAGAAAGAAAAAAGATACGCTTATGCATACATGCAAAATGGTTTGGATAACTGTACTGCCAATTTCTGCCGACCTTTTCAAAGGAACAGTTAATGGTTACGTATGTTGCAATGTACGTGATTTTTGCAAAGTTATCTCACATGTTTTTAAATTATCTTAGATTTTAAGCTCTAGCATGATGTTAACTGACAAATTTAATAATACAGAAAAGAAACCTCTTTTATTTATCTTTTTCTTCTCAGTACCATGGATTGAACTCAGGACCTTGCATTTATGAGGCACATACTTCAACCACTGAGCTATCTCCCTGGGTCCCAAATAAACTAATTTTTTTGTACAGGGTCTGCAGGGTCTTACTACACAGATCATGCTGGTAGTGATCCTCCTGTTTTCAGCCTCCCAAGTGCTGGGATTATAGGTGTGTGCCACCACACCCAGTCTCAATCATTGTTTCAGCATGCCCCAGGGAACACAGCCAGCAATGCCAGGGATTGAACCCAGTTCCCTGTGTCTGTCTAATCTGCTGAGCTATCTGGCTGTTCCTCCAAGAAAACTATTCTAAATGAAGTAAAAGTATTAATTACATCCAATATTAAGTGATTTGTATTAGTAACAAATTTAACAAAAACTTTCATTAGGTTTTCATTTTGAAAGTTTTATTAAAATATAACATACTTAGATGAAAATGCATAAATCAGAAGGATGTCATTGAATGAATTTGTACAAGTTCAGCATGTCACTTACACTGAAATTTTAAAAGAAGAAAAAATACTAAAAAGCAGGGAATTATCAGCTCTCCAGAATCTGCTTGGATTCTGGTTTCAGTCACAAACCTCTCCAGGTACCATGCTCCAGATGTTCAAAGCATACAAAGCAGAATATGCCATTTGGCTAATCTAGAGATTATTCTAAATACTGTGCAAGTGGATAGATCATTTGAAATTCTGTCTAAAGTACCATACAGAAATAGGAAGAAACTGAATATTTATAAGATTGGATCATCCTGGGTTGTTTTACTTCCTATGTGTGCAGATCAGATGCTCCCTGGAAAATGAAGAAAAAGGGAACAACTTAGGCTATAATTTATCACACATAGTTTTTGAATAATTTGAATAAAACCAATCATTTGTCACGAGGGTCTCACCACAGTAGTTTCAGGCTTATCCTTTTGCCTCTGTGCTTCTGAGCACCCA
The DNA here is from genome assembly GCA_004027165.1 of Ctenomys sociabilis. Lineage (NCBI taxonomy): Eukaryota > Metazoa > Chordata > Mammalia > Rodentia > Ctenomyidae > Ctenomys > Ctenomys sociabilis. Next base: position 18,337 of record PVKA01007058.1, read on the forward strand.
CTCTGTAGAACATCCGGGTCCTGCGTTGTGACTTCTTTGGGCTTGTGAACTACTCTTTCTTCATCTCTGGCTTCTATGATACAATCCATGCATACATATTAAATATATGCAATAGATTGTATTTAAAGACACACAAAGCATAATTCTAAACCATACAAAAATTTTTGCCTTTCAACTTCAGCCTAAAACAATTGCTATTTTTACAGTGCTTATCCAACATTTACTATGCCCTCAGGATGCAAATAAAAATTAGCATGCTACTAAATCCACTGCAAAGTTTTTGCTACCCTTGAAAGACCATGTTCCTCTTTTTTTGGTTCAATTTATTTTACAGTCTTTGGGGGGGTCTGTGGGTCAGCTCAGTTGCTTCAGCCCCTGCTCAAGCAAATGCAGCCAGGCGCAGGGGAGCACGGTTCAATCCCCAGCTCCACATACCTTAGGCAGCTTCAGCCACCCCCCCCAAAGAAATCCTATTTTACAACCCTGTCAAGAGATGTGGATTCAGTTTCATAAAGTCTGAAATTATTTGGCTGTGAATAACAACAGAGATACAATACAACATACTTGATATGAACGGTCGTGGTACTTAATCTTGATTGACAATTTCTGAATCTGGAGACGCCTAAGAGGTTAATAACACATACTTCTGCATGTGTCTGCGAAAGTGTTTGCAGGGATGATTGGCAGCTAGGCCAGCAAATGAAGAGGAAACCTGCCTGCTTATGGGCGGCAATGTGCATCAGCCTTGCAGCCCAGGTGGAATGACAAGGAGAAGAAGGAGGAAGCCGGTTTTCACCAGCAGGTTCCACTCTGCCTGAAGAAGGATGTCTTCTGATGCTGCCGCCCTCCCTGGACCTATCTTCCAGCTTCTTAAGCTTTCAACCTTTAGCAGCTCTCCAGGCTGTGTTCAGGCCTTCATCCTCATACTGTGCTCATTTCTGATTGCTCTTCTTCTGAGCAGACACTGGATCCTCTGGCTCCCTGGTTTGTAGCCATTATGGGTCTATCCAGGCTCTGATCCTCTAAGCCAAGGAAACAAATCCCCTTTCATAATTATATAGCCTGATATTCAATGTTCTATTGATTCTGTCTCTCTAGAGAGCACTGAACAACACAACACTTAGTAACCTTTTGTTGAGTGGATCCTGCAATGATTTTCAAACTAGATAACTGTAGGAGCTCAACCCTGACAACTTACATTATAACCCCAGGTAAAATCAAACCTGTGCCCGTGACTAAATTAATTCAACATCATTGAAAACAAGACCAACTCAGAATGAGCCAGTAAGCTATTCTGTGATTTCAATAAACCATGTCTAAACCTTACATGCAATAGCAAAAGACTAATAATAAGCATCTATATAATGAAGAAGAGTAGAGTTAGGGAACTGAAAACTTGCTTCAAGACTTTTTTAGAAAACTGCAGTGACCAGGACAGTATATGTGAAGGAATAGATAAGTGGATCAATCAATCAAAATAGAAAGTTCAAAAATAGACTCACATTAATACAATCAATTGATTTTTATAAAAAAAAAAAAAAAGGTAATACAATGACAAAAGTTTAATTCTTTCAATAAATGGTACGGGAACTAGATCACATCCATGGGTAAAGCAATGAATCTAGACATAGCACTTTTGCCTTTCCCCAAAGTTAACTTAGAACTAGTCAAATGCCTACATACAAAACACAAAATTGTAAAATTCCTAAAAAGTGACATAAAAGAAAGATGAGATGACTGTTTATGGGGCTGACGTTTTAGCCAGAACACCAATGGTATGATCTCTGAAATAAAACTTAATGAATCAAATTTGACTTAACAGTTTATGCCTTCCAAAAGATACTTTAAATGTTAATAATATAAAAAGAGGAGACAGATTGAAAGTTCTGCAAACCATATATATATATATATATATATATATATATATATATATATATATATATCCGTTATCCAGAATATATATAGGAATTCTTGAACCTCAACAAAAAAATAGAAAAAACCCATATAAAATTGGTTTAAAGCATTCACAAGAGCAGGCCAAATAGCTCAGTGGATTAAATTGCCTGCAAGGATGTACAGAGGCTGAGGGTTCAACACCTTTGCCTGCCATGCCAGCCCTGCCCCTGGGGCATGCTGAGAGGGCAACTGAGACTGGGTGTGGTGGTGCATGCCTGTAATCCCAGCTCTTGGGAGGCTGTAAACTGGCAGATCACTATGAGTCCAATCTAGTAGTGAGATCGTGAACACCCTGCAGACTCCTCCCTAAAATACAAAAAAAAAAAAAAAAAAGGTGGACCTTCGCAAAAACCTCAGCAAAAATTATGAAAATAACACCTAGCAAATAAGTGTGCTCCACACCATATATCAGTAAGTGGACACAAATTAAAATAAAGCTGAGGAAACAATGTATATGGCAAAACTCACTTGCAGATGGGAAGCAAGACAAATTTTCATCCATTTCTGGTGGTGGCAAAGCAAACTGGAAAAGATACTCAGAGAGTTAGTTCAGCAGTTATTTATAAAACCAGATACGTCTCCACCATAATAGGCAGCAATAAAACTCATCCTATGTACCGAAAGTAAAGGAAAATTTATGTTCACGAAAGTACCTGCACTTAAACATTTATAGCAGCTTTATTCATAATTTTCCAAATAGGGGAGCACCTAAGATGTCTTTTGGCAGAAGAATGGGCACAGAAAAGGTGTCATGCACAGACAATGCGATAATAAAAGCATACTCTGAAGCCCTACATGTCAAGAAGAAAATCTAAATGCATACTGAGAAGTCAAATAAGCCAGCCTGCAAAGCTTGCATTCTGGTACGATTCCAGCTACACAGCATTGAAGAAGAGGCAAAACTATGGAAACAGCAAAAATAGTTACGGGGAAGTGGGAAAACTGAACAGACACAGAATAGAAGATATTGAGGGCAGTAAGATTGTGCTACATGATACCATAATACTCGTTGATTTCATCAGATGTTTGTCCAATTCCAGAGTGTGTGCAGTAAGAATAAAGCATTAGATAAGCTCTGCGTGTCAGCTGCCAACAAGCCAGCAATATAATTTCCTTAGTTGTGCAAATATATCACTCTCATAAAAATGAGGGCTATCCAGTTGAAACAATGGGAGGTTCATGGGAAGTCACTGTAGTTTTTCTTTCAACTTTACTGCAAACCCAAAGCTAATGTAGCAGAGTTTCACAAATAGAAAGCCTCTCAAGGAAGAGCAAGGGGAGTAATACTTAATAGTCAATGTACACAGGTTATAAAAGTAAGATTAATCAATATATAACAAAACTATTCATGAAATAATAACTGTCCAAATTTGAAATGTGATGCACAGTATATTCTAAAGACTCTGCTTTAATGCAGTGCCTGCTGAGAACTCCACGACCTTGGTGCTTGGTCTTGTGCTAGACTCCAGATATCACGCACACATACACACACACACACACACACACACACACAATGTTCAATGCTCTGTGCTGTGCACAGCATTTCCGTGAATTCCACCCTCTGGCATGCTCCAAGTAGCAGACCAACGAAGCTGGAGCAATGAGGTCTATATTGTGGAGAAAACTCTCAATGAGTTTCTGAAAACCTCAACTACATCTGCTCATTCAGAAAAAAGAAGACAGACCAATGTCTAGGCAATGATCTGTATGATTCAAAGCGTGGAACAGTGAGGTAGTCAACACACAAAATAAGCCACAAAATTGCTTTGCTTGCTTCAAACAACCTGGTAGGTTGGGCATTGAGATTAAAATGGGAAAGATTATTAAAGGTAGAATTCTGCATATCTGCACTGAGTGTGGGAAAGATAATTAGTTTTATTGCATTTTGTAAAGCAATAATTTTAAATATTTTAAACCTATTGACCTTTCCTTTGCTATGCAGTTTCAAATCCAGAAATGTATCAATGTAACAAATCAAGACTATTGCCATGGCTCTATCTTAACTTGATTAAAGCCATCTATGACAACCCAAAAGCTCATATAATCCTAAATGGGGAAAAACTGAAATCTTTTACTCTTCAATCAAGTACAAGACAAGGATGTCCTCTATTGCCCCTCCTAGTCAATATAGTCTTGGAATCCTCAGCAACAGCCATTACAAAAGAGGGAGAAATAAAGGGAATAAGAATAGGTAAAGAAGAAGTTAAATTATCACTATTTGCAGACGATATAATACTTTACTTGGAAGACCCCAAAAATTCCACCAAGAAACTACTAGAACTGATAGGGAAATTCAGTTGCATAGCAGGATACAAAATCAATACTCAAAAGTCAATAGCATTCCTCTACACAGATAACAAGCACACTGAAAGGGAAATAATAGAAACAATACTTTTTACAATAGCATTGCGGAAAATGAAATACTTTGGGATTCACTTAACCAAGGAAGTCAAAGATCTTTTCATGGAAAATTACAACACCCTAAGAAGAGAGATTATAGAGGATTTCAGAAAATGGAAAGATATTCCATGCTCCTAGATAGGAAGAACCAACATCATGAAGATGGCCATACTCCCAAAATTGCTGTACAGGTTTAATGCAATCCCTATCGAACTGCCACCAACATACCTACCAGATATAGAGAAATCAATCCTAAAATTTATTTGGAACCACGAACGACCTAGAATAGCAAAAGCAATTTTGGCTAATAAAGACAAGGCAGGAGGCATCACAATTCCTGATTTGAAATTCTACTACAAAGCCACTGTGATAAAATCAACATGGTATTGGCAACAAAATAGACCTGAGGATCAGTGGAATAGATTAGAAGATGCAGAGGCATCTACAAAAACACTCAACCATCTTATCTTCGACAAAGGGGCTACAAAAGCTCACTGGAAGAAAGATAGCCTCTTTAACAAATGGTGCTGGAAAACATGGCTTTCTACATGCCGAAAACTAAAACTTCACCCAGCTCTATCACCATGCACTAAGTTAAAGTCAACATGGATTACAGATCTAAACATTAAAACAGAAACACTCAATCTCCTGGAAGAGAAAGTAGGAGGAACTCTTGAAGACATAGGGGTAGGTAAAGAGTTCATGAACAAACATATATACACATGGGAAGCACTTGAAAGAATCAACAACTGGGATCAACTCTTCTTACGTAGCTTCTGCATGTCAAAAGAAATTGTCAACAGAGTGAAAAGACAACCCACAAATTTTGAAAAAATCCTAACTAATAAGCAATCAGACAGAGGACTACTGTCTAGAATATATAAAGAACTAAGATATAACAGGGCCCTCAAATTTAAAGACCCAATTCAGAAATGGACATCTGAGATGAATACACACTTCTCAGAGGACAAAATTAAAGAAGCGAACAAATATATGAAAAAACGCTCCATATCGCTAGTCATTCGTGAAATGCAAATAAAAACAACACTGAGATACCATCTCACTCCAGAAAGAATGGCTATCATAAGGAAATCAACCAACAACAAATGTTGGAGAGGTTGTGGGGAAAAGGGAACACTTCTCCATTGCTGGTGGGAATGTAGACTGGTACAACCATTGTGGAGGTCAGTGTGGAGACTCCTCAAAAGAGTACGACTAGAAATCCCACTCAAGCCGGCTATCCCCCTACTGGGAACTTTCCCAAAGGATCTGGATACATTGTATCATAGTGATATATGTGTACCTATGTTTATAGCAGCGCAATGTGTGATAGCAAAATCTTGGAAACAACCAAGATGTCCATCACATGAGGAATGGTTGAAAAAGATGTGGCATTTCTATATAATGGAGCATTACTCAGCTATTAAGAATGATAAGTTTGAAGCATTTATACTGAAGTGGATGCCACTTGAACATATACTCATAAGTGAAATAAACCAGACATACATGTGTAAATATGGTATAGCCTCCCTAGTATAACAAGCGAAAAGCAGAAATACAAAAGAAAATGAACCACAACTAAAATCAATTGAGTCAGATAAGGCAAAGTGAATGGCATATACTGCAGGATACTAATCAGCTTTTCTTCTGGATGGTTAACAACCTAAGATCACAAGTCAGAGTTGGAAAAATAGAAGAGCCACAAGGCCAGCCAACATTTTGGCCCTAGCCTTTCAAGGTCAGCGAAGACTCAGGACATAGGAGAACCTGTACTGCAACATCATGAAACTCAGGTGAGCTCCAAATTTTCTGAACAAGGAGCTTATGGAGCCACAGAGGAAAGAGATCAAAGTTCTATAGTGTGCCTGAGGAGAGTCACATGAAGAGAAAACTTTCTCTCAAGCTCTCACAAAGAGCAAACTGGTCAAGCATTGGTCGTGACTCATCCACATGGATGACACAGACAAAGGATCTACAGAATAATGTACAGGACTACAAGATAAACCCTGAGAGGACTTCACTGACCACATAAGAAATATAAAGTTCATGTGTTGGTATATAAGTCTTGATCTATCTAGGTCTTAACCATCCAGCAGAAAGGTGTAAACATGAAGTATACATCGTGGGGCCATAATATTAAGCTGAGCTATAAATGGCTATGGTCGACAACTTCTTTGAATAACTCACTATTGTTGTGGAATGTTGGACTGTGTTGGATTGTGGTGTTGAGTTCAAGCACCTAAGTTAGTTGAATGACAATGGAGTGCCCACCTTTGACAGGTGTATTACTCAGCTATTAAGTAATAGCTTCCTCAACAAAGGAAGGGGTGTAGAAAGAAAAAATCATGATGTGTGTGTACAGACAGTACAGTTGGGATAGATAACACTGTGCTTCTACATAATCCTATGAGAGGCAAGATCTGCACTAATGGTGGTTGGACAGGATATTATGTCGGCTTCTAGTACTATGGTCATCCACTAGGAAAATAATTATTGAATTATAATTAAGCAGCTACACTCTTAATTTACTGATAAGAGACACCTGCTAAAATAATATCTGTAAATATAATATCATGTATGCACCTTGTGTGATACCAAAACATTATGAAAACAGTTTGCAATGTATTAATTTATTGAATCTGTCTTGTTAAGGTGTCTTGAAACTGTCTGATTGACATTTGTAGTTCAATAAAATAAAAAAAAAAAAATTTAAGAAAACTATTGGCATGACTTAGATTAAAGTAGGCATTCCAAAGTATCAATATGATTTTTTTCAAAGCTGCCAATCAGAGTTTTTATTGGAATCTGATCATACATTAGAAGAACAATAGATTTGACAAATGATGCTTTATAGAATAGATTGTTAAAACAATACATTTAATAATCTAAATGTTTACCCAAATAGGAGGCTATCCTCACCCCTAAAATCAAGATCAGTGTGTGGTATCGAAATTGAAAAAAAAAAAAATAGGGCCGGGGAGATGGCTCATTGGCTCAATGGAACGAAATTGAAAAAAAAAAAAAAAAAAAAAGGAAAGAAAATTGAGCCTAATGGGAGCAACCATGTGTAAGAGTCCCTTTGTCCTGTGCTGATGTCATTTTTGTATCCAGAATTTTCTGTGTATCAAGACCTGAAATGTCCCTAGGTTTGTTGAATAGGAAATGAAATCAGACCCAGGGTGAATTTTCAACCTGGGTAAGTGCCTGATGTGAGAGTATTTTAAAGCAATCGAAATCCTATTTAAGCATTTGTCAACTTTAATGTTAATTTCCATTGGCTCCTTCAGGTGTAGTAATTGAAAGTATCAAAGCTATTCAAATAGAGAGGTTCATGACCAAGCGAGTCATATCCAGATTTGGCTTAAGAAAGATAAGACTTGAAATAACTAATAGCTTTTGCAATCATTCTTTTTATATATTCAACTCTTCAGAAATGGAACTAAAATACAGAGGAAAAGAACCTGGAAAGGTGCCAAAAGAATAGGATTTTATAAGAAAAAGCTAAGGAGAGACAAAGAAGCTGGCTTTTTACTGCACATTCAGATTCTCAAAGGACATTGCTGTCATCTGAAACAAAAGAGATACTCACATCACACGCAGTTTTAGAGAATTTCAGCGAATTTCTGCATTGGAGCTTGGTGTCTGGGTTGCAAAGACAGGAAATAAATTGAAAGTGAGAGTATTAAGCTGACTGGCATAAAGAGGTTATCATAAATGCATGCTGAAAAGCCATGATGTCTCAACCTAGAGGCTTATTATGAAAAAATAATAACTACAGAAATGTCCTCAGGTAACTTTCTCTAAGTATTAGTTTGGATAGCTCTATATATTGCTTCTTACCTGCAATATTGTGTCCATTCGTGTGTGTGTGCATGCATGTGTGTGTCTGTACAAACGTGCTATAATAGCCATAACACTACCTCGATTTCACCTTGTAAAAAATAATATATGAATTACAATATTTTTCACACTCTTAAATATATTCCTAACTCTATGCAACAGGACTAGGTGTTTCTCAACTTCATGACCATTCTAGTGAGAACACCTAGGAAAGTATCTTAGTTGACTAGAAAAAAAATAAAGAAAGAATAAAGTAATGCTTGAAATGGGACGTTTTATCAATGTTAACTCAATTTCTAGTTATCAAGTCCTCCGTTCAGCAGGATTACCTGTCATCCCTAAATTTGCCACAGGTAATTATAACAATAAAGCGATCTGTGAAATAAACAGCATTTCAAGCATTTGGATTGGCATCAATCCTTTAGCATAATCATCATAACTTAATTCTGCCAACTCCTTTGTCCTTACAGAGAAGGAGATTATTCTTTTGATATGTGGATGTCACCAGCTGGACACAAACATGAACCTGAATTTTTGACTTTATGCATATATTCTTCACTTTTTCACTGCTAGGATAAAACATACAATACCCTCAACTTCAAGAAGAGATTTACTTTGACTCTCAGTTTGAAAGCCTTCAGTAAATGTGTAGCTGGCAGGTTCCCAGTCAGAGCAGCACAGTGGAAAGGAAGGAGGAGGAAATGGGCCTGTTGCATGACAACCAAGAAGCCGAGCAAGAGCAAAGGGAATAGAGAGGACAAGAATACAGCCCCGCAGGTCATGGCCCAGGGCCAATCTCTCCCTAGCCCCAGCTGAAAATCCTGCTCCACCATGAGCTCATGAATGGACTCACTGGCTAATGCGTGGAGTGCTCCATGACCCAACCATCACCCCCACCTCTGAACATGCAAGGCTTTGGGGAATATTTGGGATCCAAATCATAGCAATGCACTACTGTCTGCAAATAAGCATGGCTAAGCAAAACTTTCTCTGGGAATAAATATTTGAAAGTACTTTGTAAAAACCACATGTCTGCAATATCACCTTCTGGGGAGGCTGAGGTGGGAGGAGCCATCCAGGTCATTACCTGACATCATGTCTTAAAAATACATGCATAAATAAATAAACAAGTAATCTTGATGATAGGGAATCAAGAAAAGATAAACATCTGATTGATTTTTTTAAAGCAACGGTCCATAACATAAATGGTTTTCCATACTTCATGTCTAGTATGGACAGCAATTATATTCTCACATTTTGGGCACTGGTACCATATTCTCCATTACTGTAATTAGTATATTTTAATTCTTAGAACCGTTATCAGCTTACAGACAGTTTGAGCAGGGAGTACAAAGAGTTCTCAAAGTACTGTTCACCTCCCCGCCCTAAACATTTGACTTCCCTTATTGCTGATGTTTTCAAGAGGGTGATGCCTTTTATTAGAATTGATGAGTTAGTTCTCATACAATATTTTAACCAAAGTCCGCAGCTTCCATTAACACTCACATCTGCACTGCACAATTTATTGCTGGTGATAAATGCGTGGTGAGTAAGCATCCATGATACACATCATGCATAAGAGCTTCACCATCCTAAAACTGCCCTGTCTTCCCTCTGCTTGTTCTTTTCTCCATCTCACAATGCTCCTGGCAACCAAAAAACTTATTACTGTCTCTGCAGTTTTGCTTTTTGCAGAATATTGTAGTTGGAATGCTGCCATACGTGGTATTCTGAAGTCCTTTTTTAACTGTTCATGGCTTGATAAGTCATCTCTGCTTATCATTGAGCAGTATTCTATCCTCTGAATATTCCTATTTTGTTGTCCTTTGCCTTAAAAAAAAACCCTGTTGGCCTCTTCTAAGTTTTGTCAGTTGTGAATTAAATTGCCAATGAATGTAGTGCATAGGTTTCTGTGGATATAAAATTTGAATTCCTTGGAACAAAATTGCAAGAGAAATTTTTCTCAAACTTATTGCAAAATCACATTCAGTTTTCTAAAAATTTCCATACTGCTTTGAAGTGGCTGTCCCAATTTACATTCCCATAAATCATAAATGAATGTAATAGTTTTCCCATGAGCACTCATGTGTTGACAATTGTTTAAATTCTGAATTTTAGCCATTCCAAGAAATGTGAAATGTTATCCATTCATTGTCCTCATTTTTACTTCCCTGGTGACATAAACCATCAAGTATGTTCTATAAGTATATTTTGTAGTTATGTATGACATAGCTTGGTGATGACTGTGCAGATTTATGGTTCTTTTTTACTTGAATTATTTGCTCCTTTAGTTGAGGCTGAGTTCTTTGAATGTTTTGTAAATAACAAAATCCTCCCTATGGCTGTCCTTCTATATATAACAGTTTCTTCTTTAAACTATTGCTTTTAATTTTATTAAATTCACCTTGCTTTTTGGCACATGCTTATAATCCCAGCTCTTGGGAGGCTGTAAACAGGTGGATCACTAAAAGTCCAATCTGGTAGTAGCACTCTGAATACCCTGTAGACCCTTCCCTAAAAATACAAAAAAAAAAAAAAAAAAAAAAAAAAAAAAAAAAAAAAAAAAAAAAATCACCTTGCTTTACCTTCTATGAGTTGTGCTTCTTTTCCTATTCTAAAATGTCTTAGTCAATATTTTCCCTGATTATCCACTTTTTAAAAGTTTATAGCTTTTGATTTGTGTTTGGGTCTACAATTAATTTTGAGTTACCTTTATGAAAGTTATAATGCTAATACCTCATTTTGATTCCTGAGTGTGAATGTTTTCAAACAACAGTATTTGGTGAAAATGGGATCTTTTGTTCACTGAACTAACTTTTCTCTATTCATAAAGACTGTTTGTTCAGATTGGTATAGCTCTAATTCTAAGCTTTTTTTTTTAAGTACATTGGCTAACAGCATATTTTAATTTCCAGAGGGTTTTTTTAATATTTCTTGATTATTTTATTAATCTATCATAATTCTTGGTAATTATTGCTTTGTAATTATTTTGGAAAACTCTAACACATTGTTGTGTAGGGTAGAAATCAATTATCTAAGTATATTTTAGTTAAAATAAAAGTTTTCTTGAGAAATAAGTACTTCCTTTACACAAATTGACTTCACCCAAAATCTTAGATTATGTCTAATCTAGCAAAAGATGTGTGTAGGTTAATATATTTATTTGCAGCTACATAGACTGTGCTATAAAATAATTCAGAATACTGACGTAACTTTTTACAAAATATTTTTAAGAATAATAATTACCAAATAATGAGCTATTAGTATACAGGACTTTTTATAAAGTACATTGTTTATGTTCTTAATAATCATTTAAAATCAATGACTTTCAAAATTGGGAATAACAGACAACAAATTCTGTATCATTTCTATTGTTTTTTGTTACTTCATTATTTGTTTCTTAGGCTATGTCTAGAGAGATGACTGAATAAGGATTTGCCTTTTAAGAAAATAACTATCTTCAGATGAAAACACTAAATGCATTCAAGTTCCATGTGCAATTTCAAGTATTCCTAATTCCTTGGTAATCCATTAAGAGTCAATTATATTTTTAAAATGCCTAGTTCAGGAAAATCAAGGCTCTCCTAGTATAACATTCTTAAACATTTAAGACTATTTATGTATGCTTTTTGCTATTAAAGACAAGCATAAATGTGTAGCTTTTCTAGACTAATTTTCAAAGTGGAATTTTTCTGTTCAGACAGTGTCAGTGTTTCTGGGTTGTATGTTAGAAAGCACTGCACTAACCTCATTCATGTCTTGTGCTCTGCAGATGAAGGGATTTTGTAACTTTAAGAATCACCTTATTCAGCATTTTTCTTCCTATTGTCCCCAAGTATTTCAAGGACAACTTTAGGAAGTAATTCAAATAAATATATAAATAAAAATATTCATCCAGAGAATTTTTAAAATATATGTTCATCCAGCTTGTACGAAATATGGTTCTGCATAAAATCATAACTATTATCTAATCAGCACCATCATTCAGAATTCCATGGAACACTTTGGAAAAGGTAAACATTGGAGAATGAATGGAGAAAATGAAAGTTCCAACAGAGTACTGGTGTGATGATCTAGACTTGACTTAACACCTCAGAAATTTCCTATTATTGTTTTTATTTGTTACAGTCTCATTTCTTAAGTTCTTGTTGTTGTTGTTTATTTGTTTGTTTATTTTTTGGCGGAACCGGGGAAGCGCTTACCTGAGCCGTCTCCCCAGCCTTCATTTCTTAAGTTTTATGTATGGAAGTTTCTCTTAATTCTCTAAATAATATCTCATCCAACAATTCTTGACTAAATAGGAGCACAGCTAGTATCCGTATTCATTATGGACTTCTGGCCTAGCTCTCAGGCTACCTTGGTACCACACAATATCTTTTTCTTCTCGTGCATAGCATCACTTAAGAAAAATTTAAGTTTGCATTCACAAGGTTGTCCCTTCGACCTTTTCTCATTCAACATCAGTGACTTCCCTTTGACATTCAGAGCTATTATTGAGCACCAGAACAGTTCAGCCCAGTTACAAAAGCAGTCAGCATTTCCACACGATATTTAATGATGTATAAAAATTACATCAAAATTAAACGATGTGTTCTGTGTTCCCCAAATTGTGACCTATCAAACTGATCAGAGACTTTCCAGTCATAGTGGCTTAAAATATTACTAAGATGATTTTGAAGCTCACGAAGTACGCACTATGATTCTCATTCTAAAGCACCATGTTTCTTTTCTTTTCATTGTAAAATCATTCGGGAAATTAGAGGCTCACCTTAGTCATTCAATAGGAGAGAAATATTTGTGGAAATTTTTGTAACGTTAGAAGAAATAAAGACCCGTTTTCCATCTTCTCAAGCATTACATAATGAAGTACGTCATTACTTGTCATCATCTTTTTTGAGATACATCTAGTACCTGAGAGGGAATTTTGCTTCTTTTTTCATTGTTTCTTGTGATTTAAGTCTATCTCATGGACCACCTACTTACCCGAAGCCATAGTTCTTGTCATGCTTCTTTCAAATCTGTGGATCTGAATACATTAATTAATATTTGAATGAGTAGTGAGTCCTTGCCAGGCATGTTAGGGTAGGATCTCCGAGAATAAATGTTAAAATATAAATAATGAATGTATAGATTGGAGTCGGAGGAGATACAGAAGGGTATTTCATGACAGTACCAAAATTTTCCACCCCATAATAAAGCAACCTCCTTCCGTTTTAGAGTAGCTGGGAACAGTAACTGCCCCACAAGAGTTTCTTAGGATATTTTGAAATCCCTTGAAAATGGGATTCTCAAGGTGTTTATATTATACTGATAAAGATAATTGTGTATATAGCAAATTGTGACAAAAGTCAGATATCAGGGCAGGCCAAATAAGTCAGCAGATTAAACATCCTGCTTAGGTAGACGCAAGCGCCAGTAGCTCAATCCTTGCTCCTGGAGTGCCCTGAGACAGCGATTGAGACTGGGCATGGTGGCCCACATCTATAATCCCAGCACTTGGGAGGCTGTAAACAGGAAGATCAGCAAAAGTCCACCTGTGCAGTAAGATCCTGTACACATGTCCTAACCAAAAAAAAAAAAAAAAAAAAAAGTCAGATTCCAAAGAAAACAGTAACATAAAATTTTGTGTAGAATTGCCAACACACAGCGTGTTTGTTCTCTGGGCAATTTCAGAGCCTGTCACAATGGAAAAGGAAGAGATGTTTCCCTCTATTTTGTTTCTCCTGCCCTCAACAATTATTAAAATTCAAAAGTGAAATCATTGCTTTAAAGTTTACTATGAAAATCCTCATCCTGAATAATATTAAAAATTAAGAAGGAAATGTAAAATTGGGCATGTCGTGAAAGATATATTCTGAAACATTTGTTGCAAATACTTAAATTGAACAAAATAGTGTCCCTACATGATAAAAGCTTTCAACAATGTCCTCAGTATATAACTGATTTTATCGAGGTTCCACTAAGGCTTCTTGTCACTTCTTTCAATGCAAACATGTCCCAGAAAACACCTGGGAAATTCAATCTCATAAATGCAAAATTAGTTACAGACAAAGCTGAAAGGGAGGACATCTCAGTCCTAAAGTTCAGCACTCTAAAATTATTCCTATGTTGAAATTGTTTCAAACATTAAACCAGGGGTTGTAAAGCACATTCTTTAGGGTGAATAACAGAAAGGTTATTCTTATGGTAAAAATAATGCTGCTTACAACGTATCAGTCCATAAATTCCAGTTAAGTTAAGGAATTGTTATATAACTTGGGAAACATGAATTCATGCCTCAGGGTTAAGTTATTCCCTCTTTACACACTTCTAAAAAAGCATATGAAGTATGTAACCATAAAGCAGAAAGTCAGAGTATTAACATTCTTTTTTGTGTGTGTTTTGTTTTTGTTTTGGCAGAACCTGAGATTTAACTCAGGCCCTTGTGCTTGCCAAAGAAGCACTTATTCTGAGGATTAACATTCTTAAATGAGATTTGTCAAATACTTAGAGAAACAGAACCTGGAAATAAAATGAATATTTTGGAAGAAAGCAAATTTCTTATACAGCTTTGTTAGGTACTTGTTCTTATAATGTAAAGAAAAGTATTTCAGTCTATTATGATTTTGTTAAGTTTAGAAGTTTCTTTTTGGTGATGATTTTTAGATACTATAAACTAAGTTCATTTTTGAAACTATGTACAAATGTATTTGGGCATTTTTCTCCTATAGTTAATTTTATTCAGAAATAAATAGCAATGAGAGAGTTTCAAAACAGGTTAGTAGGACAGTTACAATAATTAATGCATTGCATATTGTTGTCTTTGTAGCAGCTATTCATAGTACAGGGTGAAGACATGATATCCTTCCTGTACAAACACTACTAGTACAAATCTCTCTTAGCTACTTTTCTCACACTGATGAGCCAAAATACCTGACACCCGAACTTAAAGAACCAAAGGTGTATTTACCTCACAATTTGTGGAGGCTTCAGTCTGTAAGCAGCAGGTGTACGTGGCACTCACACCGTCTCTGTGCCCTCTCTCATGCACGGTGAGGATGCTTGCAAAGTAAGGACCCTGGCCCCCTGCTGAGTCACTGAGTTAAACTTCTAAATTTCCCAAGATGACACAGTGTATCACCAGTTATAGTATTTTAAGTAAGACCCATCTGCCTTGATTTGTTTTGCTTTCTGCAGGGTGGAGGAGTAAGCCCAGGGTTCTGTATACCTACACTGCTTCTTTAGCTATGTCTCACTGACTTGCATCAGTCCCAGCCCATCCCTTCTTTTGATGTGAATTATAAAGTTTTCCATTTTCGTTGCTGATGCTCAACAGTTAGATGTTGCAAGTAACTTAAAAGAATACAAAAGCCAGCAGATGGCATGGAGGGCTGGGAATATAGTTCGTGGCATAAGTACCTGCCTGCAAGTGCAAGGTCCCACGTTCAACACCCAGTACCACACAGAAAAAAAGAAAAGAGCAACCACATCCATTGCAAACAAATTCTTAGGGCTGAGATAGCTCAGTAGAACAAGCACCTGACTGGCAAGTGCCAGGTCCTGAGTTCAATTCCTGGTACTGCAAAAAGAAAAAAAGAAAAAAAAAAAAAGACATGGAAAACACATTCTCATCCTGATGTTTAATTATTTCATAGTCTCAATTTACACAGGACTTTTTTTCTTTGCTTGATTTGAGTAGACAGCTTTATAAAGCAAGACTTTTCTTTCTCTGAGTCACATTTTTTGTTTTATTCAATTTGGAAAATATTTAACTATAGTGTAGATACACATTATATCTACATTTATAAATTACCAACCCAAAGGTTTGTCTGCACAAATCCTACAAGCATAAATTCCCAGACATAAAATTCAATCAAAATATTTGAGCATAGTAATGTCAGTTAAAAAAAATGCATACTTTGTCACATTTATTACCTGTTGAAAGGAATAAAACAACAGAAAAAATGTTCTACCTCTCTTGCTCAAATCCTGTGGCACAGTTCTCAGTGACACTGCTTGTGAAAAACTGGCTCAGCTGTTTTCCGTCATGTATTTTCCCTTTGATATCAGAAATAGATGATTAAAGTTATGGTTCAGGTCTATGTTCAGTTCTGTAATAAAATATCACTGAACACCTCATAACTGATAAATGGAGCGCAGTATCCACTTGTGTCAAGATCTTGTGATTGTTCAAGATATCTCAACAACTGTCCCTTTTGACTGACTTCCAGATAATCTTAAAACACAATAAAAGCATCACCTGCAATATTTAAATGGCAGTGGAATACCCATCTCTGATAAAACTAAACAAAAAAATGGAATATAAATGAAGGACCATTTTGTATCTGTACATTCAAAATAGGATAGATATACAGCTGCTTACTCTTAATTCAATGAGAAGAAAGATTTGTACTAATAGTGTTTGAACCACTATAAGAACAACAATATGTAATATACTAATTATTGAAACTGTCCTAAAACCTGCTTTGAAAGTATCTCATTGCTATTTATTTCTCAATAAAATTAATTTAAAAAGAATCTTATCATGCTATTTGATTATAATATTATCTATTTTGATATACACTTCAACACAAGAATTATTTTTGAAAAATGATTTGCAAAAATGTGGTTCAGCTCTGCTGTTATGACTTTGTAGTAATCCATATGTATCATAAGCCAAAGCAGAGCCAATGTGGGGGTGTGTGATTTCCTGGGAAGGTAACTGAGCAGAATTCTCAAGATACAGTGCTTTTTGTAAACCACTGCTGAGCCCCAACACCCTCAGAGTGAGCTGAAGCCACTTCAAGGGCTGGTAACTTCCCTGATACAGATCATAGTTCACTGAAGATAGGTCAACTTATGCATCTACCGTAAAGATCGTATTATGGGAGATGAGATAGAGAAGATTTTACTTGAAACTCAATAATCAAGTCTAATAAATGATGTGGTCATGTCCCTTGGATGCTGTTTGGCAGCATGTGTAGGTCTGAGAGGCAACAGAGTTCATTAATGGAAAAGGAGACTGTGAAGCCAACTGTGTGTGTGTGTGTGTGTGTGTGTGTGTGTGTGTGTGTGTGTGTGTGTGTGTGTGCATGTGCTTGTGAGAGAGAGAGAGAGGCTGCCCTCAATACTAACTTTCTCTATTGCTGTGGAGAAGTTATATATACTTCTTGCCATTTTTTTATCCATAGAGTAGGGAAAATGACAAACCACTTTGTTCTTTGAAGGGCTGAAACCATTAATATTTAAAATATTTTTACACAGGAATATAGAAGCAATCTCTAGCAACTGCACAATTCTTAAACTAGAAGAAGAAATTGACATATAAGAGACTTGAATTTCTGCCTGAAAACACCACACATGATCAAGTACATAATTTCTTCAGTAAGCTGTACCTATATTAACAAAGAGGTTGGATTTTCTGAATTCTACTTTAATTAACCATTGCAAGATTTAAAGCAGGGAATCAGAACACTCACAATTTGGGCAAGTTTTTGTATGGTAGCATTTTAGAAAATGAATTAAGATACAAAATTCCTCTCTCCACCTGAGTGAAAGCAAGTAAACAGACCTAATGAGAGAAAAGCAACTAAGATTTTTAATTTCAAATTTAAAATGAAGACAAGAGCTGCCTCATAGTAAAATAATTATAATTACCATGAGTAACTATGGTTACTGATGTTATGGTTTGTGTCTAGGTGTTCCCCAAAAGCCTCATGCAGTCACTGGGTCAGGCTTTTGGAGTCTGTGATTGATTCACGGTTCAGTGCTGGGATTATGGGTGTAAGTGATACACCTACCCTGGGCAGAGAGCCTGGATACAATGTAAGGAAAGGAGAGAGGCTTTCTAGCTTCCACAGCCGCTGCTTCTCCCTCTGCTCTATGCCGCCATGAGCTGCTGCCCTCTGCCACATGCCCCTCTGCTTTGGAGCCAGCCGAGTATGGACTGAAACCTCCACTAACTGTAAGCTAAATATCCCTTTCCTTCCTTCATTTTGGGTGTCAGGTGTTTTTTGTCCCAGCAGCAAGAGAAGAGTAACTGAGACAACTGAGGTACTGAAATTATACATAATAGATAATAAATTTCTAGTCATAAATATATTCACAATTCATAATATATCACGTTGTAAATACCTTTTTATGCACTTGGTTATTTTTTCTATAAAATGTGATGCTATCTTAAATGTTATGACTATTAGGAATTGAGATAATAGTGTCACATATTTATTACGCCTTTTATAAGCTTTTTACTGTAAATAGTAGAAATCTAATATATTCTCTCACATATTAAAGCCAATTCTTTGGGTATAAAATATGCAAATAAACTCTGATTGACATAAGCAGTTCGTGATCCCTGGACCTGCAGTGCCAGTCCTACCCTCGAGGCATGCTTAGACAATCGAGACTGGGCGTGGTGGCACTCACCTGTAATCCCAGCTCTTAGGAGGCTGTAAACAGGTGGACCACTACGAGGCAGATCCATTAGTGAGATCCTGAACACCCTGCAGACTCTTCCCTAAAAACTACAACAACGAAAAGAAGGGCACAAGCAGTTCAGAAATTTGTAGAGTCTGTTTTGTGTCACCTTCAAAATTGATGGAGAAATGACCAGAAGAGCAGCTCAAAGAAGTGGAAAACTTGGAAAATGGAGAAACAAAGGCTAGAATTTCAGCTCATCACTGTCATGGTGACCCTGACGACCACCATGGGCTTAGACACTGACCAGATGACAGAATCGTTACCACAGAAGCAAATCCTGGACCCCCTTGCCTCCTTGAGTATTCACAAACTGAAAATTTCAGAGAGATATATCTGATGCACTAAATCTCCAAGTTTTAAAAGCCAACATCCAAACTTCCCATTGTTCTTTGTGTGAGACTGAGCACAGGGGTATACACTGGAAATGCATTTTAGTGCTGGTGGCTGAAAGCAATAAACACACACCACAGATATGATGAGGTTTGTGAGAAAGCATGCAACCTGCAGACAGACCAGACGGGCATCCAGCTCAGATTTACTCCTTATTTACCACTTCACAGCCTACTAAAAACTTATCACTATGAACACTCCCCCATGTGGATAACAAGTAAGAATAGTGTATGTCATGTGAAAGTTTCTTATGGGGCTTAAATAACATACTCTGAGTGCTATATTCATAATGCATTTAAACTGACATCTACAATCTAGTTTCCTTTACACACACACACACACACACACACACACACACACACACACAGCATGATAGTCAGAATTCTCCCTCTGCCCCCAGCATTGGACTTGCTTTACATCTTGGTTGACATTAACAAAGCTCTCCAAGCCGATGTGGGTGAATGTTCCCTCCTGTTGAAAAGAGAACAAAACCCTCAACAAAGAGCAGCTGGAGACATATACTGCACAGAGAAAAAGCTGAAAGTGTTGCAGGGCTTATTCATATCCATCACAGATTAAGCCAACACAAAAGAAGAGAAAAGGCAAGAAAGTTAAAAATGTGTGGCTCTCTTGGAAAGCCCGCAGGTCCTGTTATTGGGATCAACAAGCAAATGTACCAAGTGAACCCAATTCCCTATCTCCTAAGGTACAAATAAGGAAATGCTTTATGAGAAGTGCTTCATCTCACACTCTAAATCCCTTACATTTTCCTTTCTGTGCAAAGCTCTGTGCTACACAGGCACTGACTGCACAGTAAATATTAATAAGAACCATTGCCCGCTCAACATCCTCAATACTCCACCACATACACAACCAAACTAACTACATTTCAAAATAAATTTCCCCTCACTTTCCCTGAAAGCAAAAGTTAAGCATTCTTTAGAGGGTATATTATCCCCCTAAAAGGCAAAAGTTTGAATAAGAAATCAGGTCTATCATATGGTGCAACTGGAAAGTAAATTGAAGACAATCTTCTAAAATTGAGTTTTTCAAATGTCACTAACTGAGGTACAAAATAGAAAAAACAATTTATAGAAACTTTAAATTCTTGGATGTTGCTATGACAGGCTGACATTACTTTAGGGTTTTTAAGTTAATGGTTCAGAGGACCACTAGCTCTCCATCTGTCAACATGAAATCAAGCTGCATATAATGATGAATATCTTTTACCTTGCTGATACAAAAGTTTTATCTGAAACTCTTTCTCCTTGGCTAATTAATGCAGCAGAGACTGGACACAGACCTGAAGGGAAACATTTACTGTGCATTGCAGGGTAAGGTTATGGGTCCTTCCAAATGAAACAGCCCCTCAGCATTGTTAAAACTTTGTATTTATGAATGTGCGAACCAATGTATTTATCATTTCTTTATAGTAGGGGTGCCTTAGTAGTGTTTCTTACAAGGCAATGTGAAATTAAATGGAAAACTTTGCAGTTTCCACCTCTCTGTCCCCATGAGAAGTACTTTTAAGATACAATGGTTGTCAGTTGTATACCTTTTATTATCTGCCAGACGTGAATATTCCAAGAGACTGATAATTTTCTTTTTGAACTTAGCATAGGGAGCCAGGTTGTTTGTGTTATTGCTTTTCTCTGCTTCAATCTCCATTGCAGCTTCAAATTCAAAACTTAAAAAGGCTCCAGTCTGTGAAAGAGCTTTGTGTGAAGCTTATTTGTGACAACAGGAGCAATCTTCTGGAGAGCATCGACCCCACTATTTGATTGCAATGCAGACTCATCTGGTGTTTCATCAAAAGAAAAAAAAGTGTCAGCTTGTGTATGTTATTGCTGGACAAGCAGTGCCTCAGCAGGATGCGTGCCTACGGCACGAAGCTCGAGGACAGAGTAAGTAGTGCCTTCTGCAGGCTTGCAGGTCACTCTGTCCTTAGATGGAAGAGTCAGTGGCAGAGACCCTGTAACTCTGCATGGGGACTCCACAATTCCTTTGGCTAGACCTTGAAGTCAATAACAATGGTGTGCCTTACATTAATTAATTCCCCTAACTCTTGATTTTGTCAAGCTGTTAAAGTAGGGCAGAAAAAGATACAAACCCTTGCATGTTAAGCGTAATGCTACCTTTACTTACCATTTGAAATACTTATAACATGAGATGACATTAAGACAAATTTTATCATCTATAATCTTATTTAAATGGAGTGGCTATGTCCAGCGCTTTGGCAAGGGAACATTTTAAAAACCATACAAGAAAATTTAACATTGGTATAAAAGCATTGTAAAGAATACACAAAATATTGCAAGCAAATTTTAATTGTAACAATAGGCAAGGGGATATAGCTCAGTGCACAGCACGTGTGCAGCAAGCACAAGGTCCTGGGTTTGATTTCCAGCGCACAAATCGATCTTGATAAGGAGGCCATGGGTGCAGCTCCATGATACAGTGCTTGCCTGGAATGTTAGCAACCTTTAGTTCAGTTCTCAGCACCACAAAAATGAATAAAAAATAAAAACAACACATACAGTTATTCCACATAGGCAAATGCGTTTTGAATGTTAAGAGCTCCATTATTATAAAGTATCACATTAATAGGCCTAAGGAAAAGTAGTAAAATACATGTTAAAGGATTATTAAGTAATAAACAAGATGTATGATACTAATGATGATATTATCCTCCAAGCTAACATATTACATAGGCAGATAAAAGCTGAAGTTATTTCCACTAATGTCAGAAAAATTAAAAAACTGACCACTTCATCTAGGAATATGACAGACTACCTTTAAAAGTAATTAGAGGCCTTTTTACCAAGACAGCCCAGAAGGTAAAGAAGGAATGCCCTTCCTCTCCCAAAGCTGAAGCTAGAGTAAAAACTTTGAGGTTCAAGAAGGCCTTGTTGGAAGGCATCCACAGTCACAAAAAAAAGAAGATACAAACATTACCCACCTCTGCCATCCCAAGACACTGTGATCCCAGAGGCTGCCCAAATACCCTCCCTTGGAAGAGTGCCCCCAGGAGAGGCAAGCTTGACCACTGTGCCACCATCAAGTTCCCCTGACCACAGAGTCAGCCATGAGAAAGATCGAGGACAGCACCACACTTGTGATCATTGTGAATGTCAAAGCCAATAAGCACCAAATCAAGCAAGCTATGAAGAAGCTCTGTCACATCGACGTTGCCAAGGTCCATGCCCTAATCAGGCCTGATAGAGAGAAGAAGGCATCTATTTGAGTGCCTCCCAATTATGGTGCACTGGAAGTTGCCAACAAAATTGGGATCATCTAAACTGAGTCCAGCTGGCTAATTCTAAATACATACTTTTCTCCCAGAACTAAATATAATTAGATAAAGCAGAAAAACACTGAGAATCAAGGAAATGTAAAATTTACTTTTAAAAAATTGATACTATTTGTAAAAATGGAGATTATTTTGGTAGAACAACCAAAAATTAACAGCTTTCCTATGTGCAAATAATAGCAAGATAATATGAGTTAAAAGCTATCACTTAAACTAGCAAAAACAGAATAAAACACACGACATACACTCACACTTAGCAAGAAGTGTCTAAACACATGGAAAAAACAAACCATACTCATGGCTACAAATTCAAGAAAAGACTCCAGTGGTAGTGTCTCTGTTAAACTGAAGTTTAGTACAATGACATGATACATAAAAGTTCATCTTTATTCTATAGCTCAATGCTCTCATTAAAAATGTCCTGTGGGCAAAAGAAAAATTCAGTAGCTAAACAGACACTGATGTAAGGAAAACCGCTGTGTACTTGTGCTTGAGCGTGCACATGTGTGTGTCTGGTGTGTGTATTTTGTGACAGCTGATAATGTTTGCAGGAACTAGTCTACAGTGTATTGCAAAGACCTCACAATTAAATGACTCACATTCTGTTTCATAATATTTGATCAGAGTAGAAAAGCTAAATAGTTATTATCGAAATAGGTACAAGTGCATAAAAAACTCAGAGGATGATAAGAGGATGATATGATAATCAGCATATGGTTTGAGATTTCTCTCAAATATGTAGAAAAATGCACATGTGCTAGTATGTACACAATCCTGTCTAGGAAAGATAGGTTTAAAATTTAAAAAAAAAAAAAAAACCTGTATAGCTGTACTCATGTTACATATGTCTATGAGAACTGCAAAATCATCAAAGACCAAAGTTACTATGAAAAGAAGGAATAAGGGCTGGCCAAATAGCTCAGTGGATTAAAGCACCTTCAAGCAGGTGCAGGAGCCAGACTTTCAATTCCTGGGCTTGCATGCTGGCCCCAGTCCCAGGGCGAGCTGAGGTGGTGACTGAGGCTGGGTGGTGGTGCCTGCCTATAATCCCAGCACTTGAGAGGCTGTAAACAAGAGAATCACTATGAACCTGAACTAGTAGTGAGATCCTGAACACCATATAGATCCTTTTCTAAACTACAGAAAAAAAGGAAAGAAAAGAAAATTTATAGCAATTTTCACATCAGGAAAACAAGACGACCCCAAATAAACAATCTTATGCTACACCTCAAAATCCTAGAAAAGGAAGAGCAAGTTAAGCCCAAAGCCCAAAGAAAGCAGGAAATTTTAAAGAAGAGAGCAAACATAAACTCATTGGAAATAAAGATAATACAAAGAATTAATGAATTGAAGAGTTGGTTCTTTGAAAGAATATATAAAATTGATAAGACCCTAGCCAAACTCATCAAAAAGAGAAAGAAAAATATTCAAATTCATACAGTAAGAAATGAAAATGGAGAAATAACAAGAAACCCTATAAAAATTTAGAAGTTCATCAATACCTACTACCAAAATTCTTACTCTCACAAGATGAAAAACACAGAAGATGTAATTTCCTAGATACATATGAATTGCCAAAGCTGAGTCTAGAAGACATAAAACTTCTGAATAACCTAGTATCAGTTAATGAAATTGAAAATGTAATAAAAACCAACCAACAAAAACATCCCAGGTCCTGATAGATTCACAGCTGACTTGTACAAGAAATTTAGAGAAGACCTCATGCCAGCACTTTTTAAACTGATTGTTAAAACTGAAAAGGAAGACATTCTCCCAAATTCATCCCTGGAGGCAATTATTACACTGCTACCAAAATTAGAGAAAGACCCTGGAGGGATCGTGAATAACATGCTAGCAAACAGAACACAGTGAATCACCAAGAAGATTATACAGCACAGCCAAGTGAGATTCATCTCAGGAATGCAGGTTTGATTCAACATACACAAATCCATAAACATAGTATAAATCAACAGAATTAAAGACAAAGTCACATGATCACCTCAACAGATAGAGAAGCTTTATCAAAGTAGAATATTCATTCATCATAAAAACCCTACAGATAAAGGGCACTATTCTGACTTCTATTCAATACAATTCTGGAACATTAGCCAGAGCAATCACACAAGAGAGAGAAGTAAAAGCAGTAATGATTGGAAAGGAAGAAGAGAAATTATCATTATTTTCCAGTGACATAATACTCTACATAGAAGATTATAAAAACTTCACCAAGAGTCTTGTAGGTTTAATCACCAAATTTAGTAGCATGGCAGGATACAAAGTCAATACTCAAAACTCAATAGAACTTTCTGTACACAAAAGATAAATGCCCTGAGGAAGTAATTAGGGAAACCAGGCCTTTCACAATAACATCCAAATAAAGGAAATGCTTAGGAATTAATCTCACAATGGAAGTAAAAGCTTGATGCAGTGAAAAGTATAATACTCTGAAAAAAGAGATGGATGACATACTAATATTGTTTAGACAAGAGATCACGTCTGCATCTTGTACTGTGAATAACTACCATGAAGACAATAATATGTAGTGCATTATTTATTATGACTGTCCTACTAACCTGTTTTGAAACTGTCTCATTGCTATTTTTTTCCTCAATAAAATAGTTTTTTTAAAAAAATTAAGAAAATGGAAAGATACTCCTTGTTCCTGGATAGGAAAAGCCAACACTGAAAATGGACATACTTCCAAAATTGTTACACAGACTCAATTCAATCCTGATTAAAATTCCATTATCATGCCTCACAGATCTAGAGAAAACAGTCTTAAAATCTGCGTGAAACCAGAGAAGACCTAGAATAACAAAAGCAATCTGGGTAACGAAGGAAAGGCAAGAGGCATCACATCACCTTATTTGAAATTACACTACAAAGCTACCAAGATAAAATCAGCATGATATTGGCAAAAAAATAGAACTGAGGTTCAATGGAATATACAAGAAGATGTAGACATGCTGACAAACCCACTCAGCCACCTTATTTTTGACAACGGGGCCAAACATGTTGACTGGAAGAAACATAAACTCTATAATAATAAATAATACTGGAAAAACTGGCTTTTCACATGTAAAGTCTTAAAATACACCCATGCCTGTCTCTGGGTGCCGAATTACAGTCAAAATGGATCAAAGATTTAAATATTAAAACCAAAACAATAAATCTTCTGAAAGACAATATAGATAGAAACCTTAAAGACATAGGGTAGTGGAGAGTTCATGAATAAAACCGAACTGCACAGGAAATACTTCAAAGAATCAACAACTGGGATCTCATCTTTCTGAGAAGTTTCTGCACATCAGAAGAAATCACCAGCAGATGAAAAAGAAAATCCACAAATTGGGGAGAAAAAAAAAAAATCATGGCTCACTGTCACTCAGACAAAGTATTTCTATATAAAACATAGGAAAAACTTTAAAAAAATCAAGTCCCCAAAATTCAAGGATCAGAAAAACAGGGGCGAATGAGATGAATATACACTTCCGAGATGAAGAAATACAAATGGCAAATAAATATTCAAAAAATAAAAAAGTTCAACATTGTTGGTCATCGAAGCAATGCAAGTTGAAACAGCACTGAGATTCCATCTCACCCCAGAAACAATGGACGTCATCAAGAAGCCACCCAATAACAAATGCTGAAGGGGCTGTGGGGAAAAGAATCTCTTAAGCCTGTTGATGAGAGTGCAGGCTGGTGTAGCCAGGGTGGAAGTCAGTGTTGCGGGTCCTGATGAACCTAATGTCAGGGCTCCCATTCAACCAAGCTTCCCCGACTAGGAAAATTTTTTCAGAACTGAAAGCATCAGGTAAAGGTTAACTGCTTGATGAATGTTGCGTAGCTCTATCTGGTAATCTGAGAAACAAATATGAGGGTAACAATATGTTACATCACAGCCACTGTTAATTTCCTGTTCTTTTGAAATTCTGTATCATTTTATAATTTTTGTTGCTTTGTTTTTGTCTTTGTCCTTATTTTTTCGTTTTTGTTTCTTTCTCTTTAAAATAAAATCTAAAAACATGATTGTTCTGTATAACAAATTTTATAGTGGAATTAAAATAGCTAAGCTATCCATCACAGACGTGTATAGTAAGAACAAATTTAATTAGAAAATAATCATGAAATATACTTAATACCATATTGTTTTTTTGTTTTTGGATACTGGGGATGGAAGAAGTTTTTGAGGTATTTGTTTGTTGGTTAGTTTATTGGTGTTTGTTTATTTTTAAAGTTGAGAATGATTTTTTGGGGGGTTGACTCAGACTGCTTTAACCTTATTGTCAATAATATTGATAAGAAATTTTACCTCCATGAACAGCAACCTGCCTCAGGTACAAGTCAACACCTTAAATCTTCTCCCAGGCAGAGAGATTACAAAAGCTGCCCAGAGTCTGCCTGGAGGTGAATGAGTCTGGGAATAGGAATTTGGATTAAAGAGAATAGGGTAGAGTGAGAGAAGAGGAAGGAGATTAAAATCACTGCAAGTAACCCCTTACCAAGGAATGCCAGGAACTCCTGACCAAATGCCTTGCCAACTAATCTCTGACCAGAACACTCTGCATAACTTCTTTCATTTTCAGTGTCATGAAAAGCACAGTACTAACACTGATAAGGTTTTCATTTTGACTTTTCCCACTTACCTGTCTTGCTCTCTCTCACTTCCCAAACTTGCTGGCTTTTATTGATTCCCAATAAACTACCACCATTCAAATCATGGCCTCAAATACTGAACTGATACTATCACAACTCTAGGTACTAGGTAAACTTTACTGATTGTTTTATATCATCATTAAATTTAAGATAATCAGGTATCAAATAGACATATGATGTAGTGTTCACTTGAAAGAAATATCGAAGAGTTTTTCACATGCAAATAGATTACAGTTAAGATTTAGAGTTAATTTTCATATCAGAACAGTATAAACAAATCACAATGCTGGAAACCAACAGTTTTACAAAGCAAGAAATTATTTCAGACAATTGGTTCTAATTCCTACAATGTCAAGCAAAACTAAAAAGAACAGATTGCCCTAGATTGAAAAAAGTTAAGGACTATCACAGTCAAATTCAATGAACAAATTTTATTTAGGCCATAGAGCTGTAATAAAAAGACATTTTTGAAATCTGAAAGAGCCACCCAGATAGCTCCGTGGTGGAATAAAGTGCCTGCTTAGGCAGACACAGGGACAGGAGTTGGATGCCTGGCGTGTTATGCCAACCCTACCCTCACTCCCAGGTAAGGCTGAGACAGTGATTGAGACTGGGTGTAGTAGCACCAGCAATCCTAGGCTGAACATTAGAGGACCACTCCAAGCCCAATCTGTGTCGTGAGACCATGTAGACCCTATATTAAACACAATATATATATATATATATATATATATATATATATATATATATATATATATATATATATATATATATATATATATTTGAGAGAAAGATTGAGTAAGGTGTAGATATTGTTTGGGATATTAGTATCACAGTTACATAA
The DNA here is from genome assembly GCA_004027165.1 of Ctenomys sociabilis. NCBI lineage: Eukaryota > Metazoa > Chordata > Mammalia > Rodentia > Ctenomyidae > Ctenomys > Ctenomys sociabilis. The sequence goes on from PVKA01007058.1 coordinate 46,191, forward strand.
AAAATAAAGCTTTTTGATTTTTTTATTATTTTTATTGAAGAACAAATAACAATGAGACAGTTTCAAGACAAATTAATAGGACAGATTCAATAAATTAATACATTGCAAAATGTTTTTGTAATAGTTTGGTGTCGTACAGGGTGCATTCATGATATTATACTTACAGACATTATTATAGCAGATGTCTCTAATCAGTGAATGAAGACAGTGCAGCTATATACTTATCTTATTTTATATAGCTGAATTATATCACAGATTCAATAATTAATACTACCTTGTTATCTCCCTAGTATTTATCCACAGTACTAGAAGCCAGCATAATACCTTGTCTAACCACTATTAGTGCAAATCTTGCTTCTCATTGAACTATGCAGAAGCACAGCATATTTATCCTACCTGTACTGTTTATACTCACACATCATGATTGTTCCTTTGTATACCCCTGTTTTTTGTTTTTTTTTTTTGTCTAAACCTGTCAAAGATGAGAACTTCATTGTCATTAAACCAATTGAGGTGCCTGAACTCAGCAACATAATCCAACACAGTGCAACATTCCACAATAATAGTGAGTTATCTGAAGAAGTTGACTATAGCCATTTACAGCTCAACATACAATTATAGCCCCGTGTTATATAGCTCCTTTTTATACTTTTCTGCTGGATGGTTAAGACTGAGATGGATCAAAACCTATATACCACAACATGCAGCTTTTGTTTCTGATGAGGTCAGTGAAGTCCCCTTAGGGTTTATCTTGTAATCCTGTACCGTACTCTGTAGATCCTTTGTCTGTGACATCTGTGCTGATGAGTCACGGCCAATGCTTGACCAGTTTGCTCTCTGTGAGAGCCTGAGAGAAAGTTTTCTCTCCATGTAACTCTCCCCGGCACACTATACATCATCAGGCTCTTTCCTCCGGGGCTCCATAATCTCCTTTATTCAGAAAATTTGGGGCACAACTGAGTTCCATGATGTTACACTACAGGTTCTACTATGCCCTGAGCCTTCACTGACCTTGAAAGGCTAAGGCCAAAATGTTGGCAGGCCTTGTGGCTCTTCTATTTCTCAGTTTTGATCTGTGACCTTAGGTTGTTAACCATCCAGAATAAAAACTAATTAGTACCCTGCAGCATATGCTCTGCAGTTTGCCCTAACTGACTCAATTCTTTTTAGTTGTTGGGCATTTCTATTTGTATTTCTTCTCTTCACTTCTTATACTATGGAAACTATACAATATTTGCACATGTGTGTCTGGTTTATTTCACTTACAAGTATATGTTCAAGTGGCATCCATTTCAATATAAATGCTTCAAGTTTATCATTTTTTATAGATGAGTAATATGCCATTATATAGAAATACCACATCTTTTTCAACCATTTCTCACATGGTGGACATCTTGGTTGTTTCCAAGATTTTGCTATCACAAATTGTGCTGCTATAAACATAGGTACACATATATCACTATGATAGAATGTTTTCAGTTCCTCTGGGAAAATTCCCTGTAGGGGGATAGCTGGCTTGAATGGGATTTCCAGTCCTACTCTTTGAGGAGTCTCCACAATGGTTGTACCAGTCTACATTCCCACCAGCAGTGGAGAAGTGTCCCCTTTTCCCCACAATCTCTCCAACATTTGTTGTGGGTTGATTTCCTTATGATAGCCATTCTTTCTGGAGGGAGATGGTATCTCAGTGTTGTTTATATTTGCATTTCACGGATGGCTAGCGATTTTTTTCTTATATTTATTGGCTTCTTTAATTTTGTCCTCTGAGAAGTGTGCATTCATCTCAAATGCCCATTTCTGAATTGGGTCTTTAAATCTGAGGGCCCTGCTATATCTTATTTCCTTATATATTCCAGACAGTAGACCTTTGTCTGATTGCTTATTAGTTAGGATTTTTTCAAAATTTGTGGGTTGTCTGTTTACTTTGTTGAGAATTTCTTTTAATGTGCAGAAAATCTTCAAGAAGAGTTGATCCCAGTTGTTGATTCTTTCAAGTGCTTCCCATGTGAATATATGTTTGTTCATGAACTCTTTACCTACCCCTATGTCTTCAAGAGTTCCTCCTACTTTCTCTTCCAGGAGATTGAGTGTTTCTGTTTTAAAGGTTAGATCTTTAATCCATTTTGACTTTAGCTTAGTACATGGTGATAGAGCTGGGTCAAGTTTTAGTTTTCGGCATGTAGAAAGCCAGATTTTCCACACCATTTGTTAAAAAGGCTATCTTTCTTTCAGTACGCTTGGTTTGGCCCCTTTGTCTAATATCAGATGGATAAGTGTGTTTGTAGATGCCTCTGTGTCTTCTAATCTATTCCACTGATCCTGAGGTCTATTTCGTTGCCAATACCATGTTGATTTTATCACAGTGGCTTTGTAGTATAATTTCAAGTCAGGAATTGTGATGCCTCCTGCCTTGACTTTATTGGCTAAAAGTGCCTTTGCTGTTCTACATCTTTGGGGGTTCCAAATAAATTTTGGGAACTATATCTCTAGGTCTGGGAGGTATGTTGGTGGCAGTTTGATAGGGATTGCATTAAATCTGTACTGCAATTTGGGAGTATGGGATCTTCACGATGTTGGTTCTTCCTATCCAGGATCATGAAATATCTTTCCATTTTCTGAAATGCACTATAATCTCCTTTCTTAAGGTATTGTAATTTTCTTTGAAAAGATCTTTGACTTCCTTGGTTAAGTGAATTCCAAGGTATTTCATTTTCAGCGGTGGCATTGTAAAAGGTATTGTTTCCATTGTTTCCCTTTCTATTGTGTGCCTGTTATCAGTGTAGAGGAATGCTATTGACTTTTGAGTTCTGACTTTGTATCCTGCTATGCTACTGAATTTCCCTATCAGTTCTAGTAGTTTCTTGGTGGAATTTTTGGGGTCTTCTAAGTAAAGTATCATGTCATCTGCAAACAGTGATAATTTAACTTGTTCTTTACCTATTCTTATTCCCTTTATTTCTCCCTCTTTTCCAATGGCTGTTGCTAAGGATTCCAAAACTATATTGAATAGGACGGGTCATAGAGGACATCCTTGTCTTGTACCTGATTTAAGAGTAAAAGATTTCAGTTTTTCCCCATTTAGGGTTGTATGAGCTTTTGGGTTGTCATAGATGGCTTTTATCAAGTTAAGATAGACTCCATCTATTCTAATTTTCTGTAGGACCTTGAACATGAATGAGTGTTGGATTTTGTCAAAGGCTTTCTCTGCATCAATTGAGATGATCATGTGGTTTTTAGATTTCAGTCTATTACTATAGTGTATTACATTTCTAGATTTTCGAATATTGAACCATCATTGCATCCCTGGGATAAATCCTACCTGGTCATGGTGTATGATCTTCTTGATGATTTGCTGTATTCTATTTGCCAGGATTTTGTTGAGGATTTTTACATCTATGTTCATGAGGGAGATTGGCCTGTAGTTCTCCTTTTTGATTGTGTCTTTCTCTGGTTTTGGAATCAGTATAATACTTGCTTCCAGAAATGATTTGGGAGGACAGCTTCCTTTTCAATTTCATTGAAAAGTTTGTGGAGTGTGGGGATTATATCTTCTGTAAATTTCTTGTAGAATTCATCTGTGAATCCACCAGACCTGGACTTTTCCTTGTCAGCAGGCTTTTTATTACGTTTCGTATTTCCTTGGTTGTTATTGGCTTATTGAGAGTTGTTCTATCTTCTTGGTTGTCTTTTGGCAATTTGTACCTTTCAAGGAATCTTTCCCTTTCTTCTGTGTCTTCTATTCTGTGAGCATAAATATTCTCAAAGTAGCTATAGATAATCTTTGGATTTCCACTGGATCTCTGGTGATTTCATCCTTTTCATTTCTTATTGCTTGTATTTGAATTTTTTCTTTCCTCTTTTTGATGAGTTTGGCTAGTGGCTTATCAATTTTATTTAGTCTTTCAAAGAACCAAATTTTTGCTCTGTGGATTATTTGAACTGTTTTCTTCATCTCAATTGAATTAATTTCTGCTCTAATCTTGATGATTTCTTCTGGTCTTTGTGCTCTGTGTTTTGTTTGCTCTTCTTTTTCTAGATGTCGAAGGTGCAACATTAGGATGCTTATTTGTTCCCGTTCTGTTTTCCTAATGGGTGAGTTCATAGCTGTTATTTTCCCTCTAAAAACCGCTTTCATCACATCCCATAAATTCTGGTAAGTTGTACTTGAGTTTTCATTGAATTGTAGAGATTGTTGAATTTCTCGTTTAATTTCTTCTGTTACCCATTGATTGCTGAGTAGGGTGTTGTTTAATTTCCATGAATTTAGCGGGTCTTTCTGGTTTCTTTTTTCATTTAGTTCAGCTTCATTGCACTATTGTCAGATAATATGCATGGGATAATTTCTGTTTTCTTGCATATAGTTATGCATGACTGCTGGATTAGTATGAGGTCCATTTTGGAAAATGACCCGTGTGCAGCTGAAAAAAATGTGTATTCAGCTATGGTTGGGTGGAACACTTTGTATATGTCTACCAGGCCCATTTGTTCCAACATCTGGTTCAGTCCTTCTTTATCCTTGCTAATTTTTTATCTGGTTGATCTATCTTTTTTGCAATAAGGGGGTGTTAAGGTCTCCTGTTAAGATTGTGGTTTTGAATATTAGGTTTTTCATGTCCATTAAGATATGTCTTACATAGTTGGACGCTCCAGTGTTTGGTGCATAGATATTTATGAGTGTTACCTCTTGCTCTTGAATTTTTCCCCTGACAAATATATAGTGCTCTTCTTTGTGTTATTTGATCCTTCTTGGTTTGAAGTTGAGACTATCTGAGAACAGAATTGCTACTGTTGCTTTTTTCTAAGGTGTGGGGCATGTAGTACTGTTTTCCATCCTTTGACTTGGAGCCTATGAATGTCCTTTTGAGTTAAGTATGTTTCTTGTATACAGCATAATTTTGGATTTTGTTTCCTAATCCACTGTGCCAGTCTATTTCTCTTCATTGATGAATTGAGTCCATTTACATTGATGGTTATAATTGAAATGTGTTGACTTATGTTTGTCATGATATTTAACTGCTGTTATTTACTCCTTTGTATCCTGTGTTTAATTGTCTGTACTATTTAATGGGTTTCTTCCTTTTTCATTCATGGGATTTTGGTCATTATGGTCTTTCTCTAGAACATCTTTCTGTAGCCTGTGTAAGGATGGCTTTGTCATCATGAAATTCTTTAGTTGTTCTTTGTCGTGGAAGTATTTCACTTCTCTATCAAACTTGAAAGAGAGTTTTTCAGGGTATAATAGTTTGCGCTGGAATTTGTTTTCATACAGGACTTGAAGAACTCTGCATGGTTTGTATAGAGAAGTTGGCTGTAATTCTGATGGGTTTTCCTTTGAATGTGATCTGCTTCTTCTCTCTAGCAGCTTTCAGTGTATTATTTTTGTATTGGATTTCTGGGATCTTTACTATTTTATGTCTCAATGTGCTTCTACTTGGTTGAAGTTATTTAGTGTTCTGTATGCTTCAGTTACCTGAATATTGGATTGTTTCCTCATATTTGGGAAGTTTTTTTGAGATTGCTTCTCCCCAAGTTCTTTTTATGTCATTTGTATTGACTCCCTCATTCTCAATGATACCAATTAATCTCACATTGTGATGGACTATTTTTCTGCATTCTCGTTGTTTTTTAAGAGATCCTTTCTCACGTTTTCACTAGCTGTACTCAAGACACTAGCTGTCTTCAAGACTTGAAACTCCGTCTTCACTTTCACTCAAATGGTTTTCTAGACTCGTGATTGATATTTTTAGTTCTTCTATATCTGTTTGATTCTCATGCATTCTATTTCTTTTCTGTATTGCTCATTCAAAGAATCCATCATATTTCTGATCTCCTCCATTTTTCATCCATGTCTTCTTTAGAGGTAATTATTAGTTCTTTTCGTGCAGAATTTCTTCCAAGTTGGGTTTCCTCTGTATATTTCCGGACTTGTTTCTGTATTTCAGATGCTATGACTTCAAAGAATTCTTTTTTTTCAAAGAATTCTTTTCAGATTTCAGAAATTATTTCTGCTTTGAGTTCCTCTTTACCTTTCTGCTGTTGTTTCTTTTCTTCAAATGCTGTCAATTCATATGGTTCAGCTGGAATAGTGTTCTCTGCACTTGTTCTTTGTGAGCAATGGTTTTCCCCTAGATGTTTCTGGATTTGATTCTTTATTTCAGATGCTATATATTCAGATATTTCTTTTTCTATGACAGGAATTAATTCTCATCTGCGTTCCTCTATACCTTTCTGCCGTTGTTCCTTTGCTGCTGTAACTGTTAATTCATTCATTTCAGCTGAGCTAGTGTCCTCTGCCCTTACTGTTGGACTGGAGACATGAGATTGCATTTTTCTCCTTGTCTTTGTCATTTTGTATAGCACTGACCTCTGACTTTTGGTGTAGAGCTTTGGTACAGTTAAAAGCTTAGCATGTAATGAGATTCCAGTCTATTAAGTTTGAGAATATCCAGTTATGCCTGGCCTGGATCTTGCTGTTGTGTTCTGATCCTTTTTGCTGTAGCACCTGTGGTTCCCTTCTATTGGTTCCCTGTTCATGCAAACACGAACCAAACTGGGGTGCAGAGTGAGTAGTGAAAATTCCCACTATCTTGGCTGGCTTTGTGACAAGGATTTGGAAATTTGAGAGTCGGCCCTTGTGGGTCCAGCAGGTCGCTCTCTAGGTGAGCGGGCCTGGGCTTTGCTGGATCTTCTGGGCTCCCAAATGGATACTGGATATTCTTATTCACTGGGCAGGCTGTGCTGGGTCAGCCAAGCTGTGCTGGGTCCGGGGCCATGGGGTGGGACTGGGAATCACTGGGAAATGTCCCTCTGGTGCAGCAGGCCTGGAGCTCTCAATAAAGCTTTTTTAGATACATGAAAATTAATCATTTGAATATATATATATATATATATATATATATATATATATATATATATGGTTATGTATCTCGTATTTCTTATAAAATATCTCAGGAAATCTGCCAAATCAATAATGAAAGCTCAGATAAATCAAGTACAATGAAGCTAATAGTTCTTGAGATTTCAATGATCAAGATGAGGAAGCATGTTATGTTCTCTTCAGTTTGATACACTACAATGTGTCTACTTCTGAGAGAAAGATAATTATGCATAGATGAGTAAGTAACTTCAACAGAAAAAATAAATATTTTCTCAACACGCATGACTCTAGGTTTGAGAAATAGGAGATACACCAAAGAAAAACATAAACCAGCTCACTAACCTAATAGAAGGGTACTCATCTCCATTTTATGGAAGCTGCATCCGAACTCCAGTAAACCCATGGAGAGCATATGGACAAAAACAAGGTCTTTCGTTTTTCACACAGGAAATTGAACTTAGGCCCTTACACTTGGTAAGCTCATGCTTCTACCACTGACCTACACTCCGGCCTGATAAACAAATATTTCATAAAAGTGAGAACATGGCTGGTAGGCAAAGAGCAAAGATGAGACCACAACACAACCTCCCGAAAATTGCAATAACACATGTTACACAGTGTTCATAATAGTATTATGTTTGAATTTGCAAAGTGCCATAAAACATACTACAAAATACTGAAGCAAATTTATTTACCTTGTTCCTCATCTATAATTTGTGTGCACTACGTACATATGTGTGCTTTAGTGAAAAGCTCTGAACTATGGCATTAAGATGAAGTCAACTAAGAGACCTTAGGGAAATGATGTCTCTGAGCAGTGAAATTTTTACTACAAAATAAGCTCGGAGATGTACAGATGTTGGATATTAAGATGCCTTGCCACTATGCCAAGCTTTCTCCTGAATCCAGACAATATATAAACAAGTTAAAAAGCATTGTTCCATTATGGGGCAGTTGATAGTAATAATGACCATGAAACTACTAGTAATCAGTATGATATTTAGGGATAATTTGTACCAATTACAATAGCTCACAGCTCTTAAGATATTAAAAATCTCCACAAGCATATTAGCATATTATTGTACATTATCATAGCAAAGCTCACCATGACAAGCCTTCCTGAATAACCAAGAAATTACATGCTACTAAAATCAAAAAGTTGTAGCCATCACTGTTTGTGTGAAAGTTGACACCTTGGACTGGGGAGATGGCTCAGTAGATTAAGTCCTTCCCTGGCAAGTGCAAGGGCCTGAGTTCAATCCACAGTTCTGCCAACAAAAAAGAAAAGGAAAGGGAAAGAAAATAAGATGCCTTCTTTGAAACCAATGCTAATGAACAATCAAGCAATTGTTTAGGGAAGGAAGGTCAGTAGTGGGCCCATATAACTTCAATGAAACCGGTTTAGACTAGTGGATTTATTATTGGTCTGGAAAAACATCAAGTTCAAGAGAGCACTGTGGGGAACATTGTTTTCATTTATTCATGTTACAAAGAAGGTGACAAAATGTCAGTCTTTGAAACCTTGTCACTTTGAAGAAAATGATTTAGAAATTCTGCTTTTAGGAATTTTTGGAAAATAATCACCAAAAGTGGATTTGCCTGCAGGACTGTGAAGGCTTATTTGTTGTGTTGAGGAATTTGTATGCATATAAAATCTAATTGCCTTAGTAATAAAGAATAAAGGTTTAAAGTTTAAGCCACTTTTCTCTGAATCTTGGCCTCGTCAATCACGAGATGAAGTGCTTCGGGCGATATAGATAATCAGCACACTCAATTGTAAAACGTGAAATAACTGTTCATTAGAGAATCTTCACATCTGAGTAATTCCTGTATCATAGGAAGCATTAAGTGAGGTGATACACATTTTTATTCCTTAGTATCATTAGGGACAATGGGTGTGTAAACTATGAAGACTCTAGATTGAACTATGGAACAAAGAATAAACAATATAGGAACTGGGAAGATAGCTCAGTAGTCTAAGCAGGCCCCTGCCTGACAAGTGCAAGGAACCGGGTTTGATCCCCAGTACCTCATACTGTGCATGTCTTGCTCTGGGCACGCTGTTCTGGCCCCAAAACTGGACATGGTGGCACATGCCTGTGATCCCAGCACTTGGGAGGCTAAGAAAGGAGGATCATTATGAGTTCACACTGCATAGAGAGACCCTTACTAACTTATTAAGAAACTGAAAAAAAAACTTTAATGAAGAACTTTGTTAAAATATAGTTTTTGATTAAAGTAATGACATTTGTCAATGCTAAGTCATTTGTCTTAAGTATTTCACTAACATAAACTGGTTGAAGCACACATGGGAATTTTCTGTACTATTTTAGCAACTACTTTTCAAATGTTATTTGCAAAGTATTAAAAAATCTTATAGAAATATATGGAATGCTGCACAGATATTCTTACATAGGTGGATTGCAAAGTAATGATGAAAGTTATAGAATATGTACAGAATGATCAGTTTTACAATAAACATGACAGCAAGAAATTAATAAAACAAGTTTACAGTATGTCTCTTTTTATAGTGAAAATATAAGAGACTTTTACAAAACATCCTTTTGTCTTTGTTCCTAATTTTTCTGCAGCGTTCATTACTTGAGACCATATATAATTGAATTAATTATAAGCTATGATTTTCATAAAGTCAATAAAATTATTTTTATATTGTTACATTAAATCATTGCATAACATTTAGAGCTAAAACTACTGGATACAATCTTATGATGTCATTTCAATTCAAGTTTTTTTAAGAAGTGGCATCATTATTTTAAATGATATAATAAACAGCTATTTAAAGTATTATATTCATTAATATCTATGTAATAGAAGCAAATCAAGATTCAAGTAATCATTCCTGGAAAACTGTGAAAGTAAATTTATTTGTCTAGTTAACTTTGTTCTTAAGTTAAAAGTCTAAATGAGAAATAAATAGAATAAGATACTTTTTTGATTTAATATCCTCCCCTGGAAGTAATTGTCTAAATGTGAAAATCACTTGCTCTGTACTGATGAAGATCTCCAGTGATGAAGGTTTGAAGGTGAACCAAAAATTCCAAAACAGACAAGAACTAACAGAGATCAACTCACTGGTCCAGGGTGATGGGTAACCCATTAGGATTTCATAGACAGAGCACTGAAATGAACTCTGAAGTATCTGTGAAGATTCTAGAAAAGATAAAGAAATTAGTCCTCCAAGGGCCGGCCAGATAGCTCAGCAGACTAAAGCACCTGCTTAGGCAGCCTCAGAGACCGGGGCTCAATCCCCAGCATGCTGTGCCAGCCCTGCCCCTGCAGCATGCTGAGATGGCAAATGAGACAGGGCATGGTGGTGCCCACCTGTAATCTCAGTGCTTGGGAGCCTGAACACAGGACTATCACTAGGAGTCCGATCTATGTAGTGAGACCCCATACAATGTGTATTAAATACATTTTTAAAAAGAAAAAAAAAATTAGTCCTCCAGCAGGAAAAACACAGCACTCACAAATTCATGAACAAAACAATGCATGACACAGCAGGAGTCCTTCTGTTCACAAGTAACAAGAAACCCAGTTAAGAAGAGTTTAAAGCATCAACTTATTTTCATTTTGCCTGCTACAAGTATAAGCAGTTGTTTAGCTGCGTCAGCAAATCTATATGGTAAGGTTTGGGGTTAGTGTACTATTTACTACTCTTGGTGTATAATCCAGAGAAATTTATTAGACCATCCTCATATTTAAATGTTCAGAGGGACACTGTCATCTATGAAGGAAGGAATGTAATTCAGAAAAATAAGAGCTGGCCAAGTAGTTCAGAGGATTAAAACACCTACAAGCAGGTGCACGGGCGGGGGGTTTGATTCCCCAGGCCGGCTGTGCCAGTCCCCCCCTGAGGCACCCTGAGACAGCTACGGAGACTGGGCATGGTAGCAGGTGCCTGTAATCCCAGCTCTTAGGAGGCTGTAAAAAGGCAGATCATAAGTCTGATCTAATAGTGAGACCCTGAACACTTTGTAGAGCCTTTCCTAAAATACAAAAATAGAAAGAAAGAAAAAGAAAAGGAAAAATCAAAAGAGTTATAAGTAAATCAAGAAGCAGCCCATGTCCACGGCTGTAAAGCCATGCATATTTTTATGAAGTCAAAGCCTTCAAACTTGCCATACAGATTTAATATAAAGCCAATCACAGTTTTAGGTAGTTACTGTGGGGTTCTTAGTAAAGAGAAATTAAGGATTTTAGAAGATCAAAAGAGTCCAACAACCAGCATGATACTGAAAACATATAAAATAAAATATAATATAAAATAAAATAAAATAAAATAAAATAAAATAAAATAAAATCACGGTCTCGGGGAGTTATGCAAAACAGAGCCCAGTGGTCATCTACACTCCATGTTCAGTGCTGCACCTCACAGTAGCCCAGGGATGGCAGCAACCAAGCGTCTGCCACTCAGTGAGTGGATACAGAACTCATGCTAGGTATTACAATAAAATTCTATTCAGCTATGAAGAAAGAAATTTTGTCCTTTTGAAAACATAAACAGGAGATTAAGCAGCACAGGAAGGCAAGCTCCGTACGGTCTCACTCTTGAGGAAATTTCAGTCTAATGAAACATTGAGTGTCCTCACCCAACCTGTTTCATTTCATTAAAAAAAAAAAAAAGGGACAAATGTGTGAGGATACAGGTCTGTTTAACCTGATTTTAAACAGAATATGATGTGTGCATGTATGGTGATACCACATAGCATGACGGGATACCCATAATACGTCATAAATATGAACAATATTTAGCATTCTGTGCGTCAGGCAAAATGAACCAGTGTTCACGGTACTCAGTGCCCATGAGCATCTCGGGGAATTTGTGCACGTATAGAACACATCTTAATTCCTTTTTCTGTCCTCTTTTCTTCCTTTTTCCTCACTGTACCCCCTCCTTCATGTCCCTTTAGCAAGAAATAAATAAAATAAAATTGTCTTCAAGGTATGTAAAAAATAAGTCAATGGTTTAACAAAATCTAAAATATTTGATCTTTATTTAGCCTCTGGTATTAAGTATTTAATTAATTAGGTATACGCAGTCTGATCTGACGACATCATAAACTAATTCAAGGACCAAGAAGCAAAATCCAACCACTAAACTTTGAAAGGAAAATGTTAAGTGTGATCATTTTAAATTCTGCTTAAAACCTATTAATAAGAGCAAACGTAAGAGGGACTCATTTTAATGCATAAGACAGTCAGACTTTGTCAAAGAGCAGCTAAACATTATTTCCAAATTATTAGACAATCTGATTTTGCATAACACCTACAGTGTAGGGGAATTGACTCCACATATGAAAGCACCTCAAATCCCTCAGCATGAGATACTTCAATTGTGTATCTGAAAATATTTTGATTTATTTAGGAAAGTGTTACCGCATATCATTGCCTCTGCACACTTACAACACTCTTTGAAAGCGGAGCTGGTAATTTAGATAGCATTATCACAACAAGTGGAGCAAAGCAGGAGAATATTAAATGGATATGTAAATTTATTCATGAATATGAATAGGAATAGGATTTGAAATTATAGATACTGTCACAACATCACAAAATTAAAAATAGGATTTTATTATGTAGACTAAAGTTTTGTACAATAAGGTGAAAGTTGTTAACTACCCTAGCCTTCTCATTCCTAGAGCTTAGTATCATGAAAGACAGACAGGAAGCCCTGCTCTATTAGAATGTTTTTAAATAAGAACGTAATGTGTAGACTTGGTCATGACAGACTTATGAGAATGAGCAGGGGTTTTGAAAGTGGGGAGCGAAAGGAGGTGAAGCACGTAATTGTTATATTCATCATGTAAGGTTGGCACAAGTACACAAACATATTCATTCCTTCTTTGCCCTCCCCCTCCCCTCTTTCCCCTCCTCCTTCCTTCTTTCCCCTCCCCCTTCCCTCTTTCCCATCTTCTTCTACATAAACTTAAACAGGCATTGTTTCTCTTATATTTTACATTTTTGATTTTTGTCTCACTCTGCTCCAGGACAACTCTGCCCCTGGAATCCTTAAAGTAGGTCCTTTCAGTAGGAGAAGCAAAGTCATCCTGGACACATCAGGCAAGTCCCTTCAAGGTGAAGTGAGTAGATGCTCCATGCTCTAAAAACTAAGATAAAATAACACAACTAAGTGAAGAGCATTCAAAAGTCGGAGGTGGCAGAGCTTCCAGGATGTACTAGGAGAGACTTTCGTGCCAGGCCCTGTCTGCTCCTGGGAGCGGGTACATGTGAGAGAGGGCGATGCATTGGTTGGGTTCTCTTGGTGCACCAATTATTATGAAAATGTAATTGGCATCAATCTATAACTTCTCTAGACCTTCACAAAAGTTAAATCAGCAAGCAGTAAAGGAGCAAAGGGTCATATCATGTGTGAAGCCCTTGAGAATCATCTACCTCTAATTATAATTATATATATATATATATATATATATTTAGATTTGCAAAAATGTCATCCACTTGTCTCAGCAATTACCATGTGCTTTGACTAGATAAACATCTTCTGCTTCTGCCATTCTGCCTTGTTTCATCCCATTCCACGTGTGTGTGTGTGTGTGTGTGTGTGTGTGTGCGTGCATGCATGCGCGTGTGTTTTCCTGAATAGCTGGTACAGTCTTCTGTTTGAGTTCAGAATGTATTGGCTAAAAACATAGCTCTCATTCCTAACATTGGAACAGATTCTACTCCTGCTGCCCAAGAGATTATCCTTGCATCCCCAGACACAAATGTTGAGTGAAATAAATCAGACATGCAAACTCAAAGATAGCATGCTTTCTCATAGAGGAGACATCCAAAATAAAAGCACAGAGGAAAATAAGAGGCAGATAACAGGAAGAAGGCAAAAAGGAATTTCTCAAAGCGAAAGGGGTTTTAGACATGGGGGGGCAGAAAGGAAGGAAAGCAAAGGAATTAAAAGTATTTGGATGTGTGATGGACATGCACCAACTCCACACCAGAAAGGTAAACATTGTTGCAATAGCAAGCCCCCTCAAGAAAAACTACCAAGATGTTATGGCTTGTGTCTAGTTGACCCCCATGCCTCATGCAGTCACGAGTGAACTTCTAGACTTTGATGACTTTAATTTGTGATCCAGTTCTGGGATTATGGGTGTAAATGCTACTGGGACTATGGATATGAGGGCTCCACCCAGCCTGGGGCTCTCTGTCACCATTGCTGCTACTCCTCTCTTCTCTATCTCTTGCTCTTTATGGCTTCCATGAATGGCTGCCCTCTGCCATGTGCTACTCTGCCCTGGAGCCAGCTGAGTACGGACTGAAATCACCATAAACTGTGATTTAAATAAACCTTTCCTTCCTTCATTTTGGGTGTCAGGTATTTTGTCCCAGCATTGAGAGAAGAGTAAGACACAAGGAATAGCTGGACAGGAGAAAAGAAAAAAGTGGGGGAGGAATTATCGACTTTCCTTTCTGTCTTCTACACTGACATTTCCACTTGGACCTTCAAAGCAATCCTCATGATACTGCTAGGGCGATATGTTTCTTATGGGCCAGGACATAGCTCAGTGGCTTAAGCATCTGCCTGGTAAGTGCCAGGTCCTGAGCTCAATCCCCAGTACTGTTAAAATTAAAAAAAAAAAAAAAAAAGAGTAATATGTTTCTTAAAAGAAATGGGCTGAGTCTTTCTTCCTACTTAAAAGAAAGTTCTTTTCTCATGGCCTACAGGGACAAAACTATAGTGTTCAGATTTTAGGCTTTGCACTGTGCGGTCTTTTGCTTCTTTGTTCCTGTCCTCCACACAGAGCTGTTAGTCATTCTGTTCTACCATTCGTCTACTACTCTGAACCTCTTGAAGATAGGTAGCTCAATAGACAGACAGACAGACAGACAGACAGATGATAGAAAGGTAGGCATATAGATAGGTAATAAATAAATAATAGGTAATAGGTAGATGGATGATAGATAATAGTGAATAGATGATAAATAGATGGCAGATAATAGAAAGACAGACAATAAGATAGATAATTGATAGAGGGATGATCATTCATAGATAACAGGTGACAGATAATAGATAAATAATAGGTAAATATATAATGGAGAAATGATAGATAATAGGTAGATAATAGATATGCTGATGATAGATGATGATGATGATGACGACAGACAGGCAGACAGATAAACAGACAGACAGACAAACAGATAGATAAGATATAGAGAAAAAGAGAAAAGAGAGAAAATAGCTGGCTGGCTGAATCTAGTTAATTAACACGTACGTTGCCCCCCCCCCCCCGTAGCTATCTTCCTTTTTCAGTTAAACAAGGTCTTCAGGTTTTCTTACCTTGTTCTGCGTGGCATGTCCCTTTAGTAGACTCACCCTTTTACACCTTGCTCACCAAGAAACTTTGGGCTCAAGGGCTGAGAAGTAGTGCCAGCATGGCTTTCAGTGGAAAGACTTTCATGTCTCCTGGCTTTGTGCTGTCATTGTCCTTTGCATATCAATCTCCTGTAGCACTGCTGAAAGGGTTTTGCTATCATTTGTTCGCATGCCTAAGTATGCAGGTTTCAGATTGCCTCAGAGAAAAGAAACTAAAATAGAACTGCAGTCTGAGTTCATGGAATGCTGATGTAGTTGCTTTAATGAGAAGTTGTATTAAGCTCAGTATGAAAAAATTACATGATATCCAGTTTTTTACAGTGGCAGGTTACACATGAAAAGTCAGCTTAATGCCACACCTGCTTCTCAGCATGTCCTGATTCTGAGCGGGAGACTTTCAGGGGTGCAAAAATGGCCAAGTTAAGCCTGCTATGTCAGAGTGGCATGCTTGAAAAGCAAAACATTGCTTTTTTTGTTTTAAAAAAAAAGTCAGACAAATAAATTGAGAGTATTTTTAGGAGCAAAAATCATGGCTATTAGACCCCACATAACTATGCTTGAATAACTATAAAGATAACTCACCTATCCCTGCCTATAAATACATTTTTCTTCCTTTTTTTCATTCTCTGGGACATTCTTGCCAGTCTTTCTGACAAGCTTTAATGTTTTCTACACAAATACATGGGTGAACTAGAGCCAGAGTGTCCATGAAGATGGACCAAAATATCCAAGAGAACCAACAGAAGCCACTAAACAACTTCTTAACAGTTTCTTAAACTTCATTTTCTCATTACCATCTTCTAAGGCTTCTTAGACAGTATATCATAATCCCATGCATAAAATTTTAATACCATAGATATACTGCACATTTATTTATGAATTTATGTATACCTGTATTTTATGCATAGAAGAATGAGATATTTTTACCTTCCCCAAGGGAGACATATTCCCTCCATTATGAATGCATACCTTGGAGAAGTCACAAAGAATATTCAATTTATAACTTTACATAACTGCAAATACTGTGTAAACTGTTTCCTTCATTTCCTTCATCATAGAATAAACTAAAAGTTAGTGAACTGAAAGATTGCTGTGCTATGGGATAGCCATCCAGGCCCAGGGTCCTCTCCTGTCTCCAGTTTCTCTCATTTTCCTGGAGAATTATCAGCTGATATTTTTCTATGAAATGTGAAAGAGTTTGAGCCAACCTGGTAATCCGGCTTTCGGGTAAATCTCAAAGGAGAGCCCGCTCAAGTGTTTGTTTCTCAGTATGTTTTCTACAAGGGTATTTTAATATTAATGGTCTTCCTTCAAACTCTGCCTGCAAATTTATCTCTCTTCTAATGAGGAGGTCGGGCTGAATAGGCATACCAAAAGGACAAAAGGAAGATATCTATGGTGAAGTTTTTGATTATTTATACAAGCCCAGAAGGATTGTCTCTTACCGAGTGTATAGTTTCCTACAGTTTTTGTAGAACATATTGGCATTCAAATGGGGGGGGGGAGTTTTAAAACGAGGTTATTCAAAATAAGGAACGTATAGGGCCAGCCCAGAAGCTCAGCGGATTAAAGCACCTGCTTAGGCAGACACGGGGGCCAGGGGTTTGATCCCTTGTCTGCATGCAGGCCCAACTCTGAGGAGCGCTGAGACGGCAATTGAGACTGGGTGAGGCGGCGCAAGCCTGTAATCCCAGCACTCAGGAGGCTGAAAAACAGGAGGGATCACTACAAGTCTGATCTGTGTAGAGAGACCCTGAAGACCCTGTATTAAAAACATAAAAAAAAAAAGAAAGAAACTGTGATTCACTCAGTTACATACTTATTGGATAATACTTTGGGGATTGAAAGTCTACTCTATTTACAGAGGAAATGATCCAGAAATTGTTGAAAATAATAGCTGTAAAGTTTAGGGCATATTCACAAACTTTTCTATTTAAGAGATGTCATTTCAGTCTCAATCTCACGCACATCATTACCACCTCACTGCCAGGCTTCCAGCTTACTTTATATTTTGTGGCTGATAAAGGAAGTGAATGTTAATTGTCTTACTTTTCCCTTACTGTGACAAAGCATCAGGTACCCACTACTTGAAAGAGGAGAGGTTTGTTTTAGGTCATGAAACTGGATAGAACAGGATTGCAGAAGAGCATAGGAGAAAGTAAGGCCCTAAATGCACAGCAACCAGGAAGCAGAGAGAGAAAGGAGGAGCCAGAGGGGGAATTGCACCCTTCCAGGGCATGCACAGTTAACCTGCCTTTAACCAGGCCCACCTCCTCATGGCAAGTCAGCTATGAAATTATGGGGCGAATAATACAGCAATAAGTATAGCATTAATGTGGTCCAGTCCCCTTCCATGCACATGAATCTTTGGGCAAATGTTGCAGATCTAAACCATAATGCTATTTATTGAATCATACCATTATCATAAAATTCTGAGTGCAGGGTCCAGGGTTCAATCCCTGGTCCAGAATGCCCTGCTGGCCCCTCCCCAATCTGGGGATGGTGGCTCAGGCCTATAATCCCAGTGCTGGGGAGGCTGAAAACAGGAGGATCACCACAAGTCTGAGCTGTATAATGAGACCTTGTACCAAATACATAAATGAAAATAAATAAAGAAAATCCTGGAAAACAATTTTAGTTCAGATCATGATATATAAATATACAATTATAGGCAAACATAAAATCTAAAGACATTGGGTTAGGGAGATAGCTCAGCAGTCTAAGCTTCTACCTGGCAAGCACAAGTATCCAAGTTCAGTCCCTGGTACTGTATGCCTTACTGGCCCTGGAACCCTACACCATGTTGGCCTCATGGGTTGTGCATGCTTGTAATCCCAGTGTGGGGGAGGCTGAGACAGTGAGACAGGCGGATCAATATGGATCTGAACTGAGTAGTGAAATCCTATATTCAATAAATAAATCATATTTTTTAAAAGCCTAAAGACATTTATTTTTCCCATGCACAAATGGAGGGGAATCTAGTTTGTTGATAATAACTGTTTCTTGTTTCTTTTCTTTTTGTGTGTGTGTGTGTGTGTGTGTGTGTGGTTTGGGGGGGGTTTGTGGTTGTCTTGTGGGGTTTTTTTTAATCTATGTAGGTCTTCACATATTTCCTGTTTTTCTGGGTCACTTAGGAAAATTTTATGATTTTTGAGGCTATAAAACAACTGATTCATTGACTTATTAATGGTAGTCACATCTAGCTGTAAGCAAGAGTAGAAGGGAAAAAATGAAATAGAAACCTAACAAAATTCTTTCCCTGAAGTTCAGATCTGAGATTAGCCAAAAGGTATTTTTTCATGAGTTTTATGTGAAACATGTAATTTTTTATCTGAAAATGATTTCAGATAAACTATATACAGAAGAGAGCTACTTGAAACTGATTTTCAAGCCAGCTAAGGAGAGTAACATTGTTATGTAAGAAGTGTGTGGCTATCCTGGGGTGTATGTGGGGAAACTTCTTTATAATCAGTGGCCCTTTGGAGTCTGTCTGAGTACACTTCATCATAGGACATGTCCTTGGTGAGCATTATATTTCTGATTGATAGACTCATCAATAGTGAAATGCTTTTGGGGACACTGCTCAGTTTGGGGTTGACTATAAGATGGATGACCGAAATCTTGTCAAAGTGGCAATCAGTATAGTAATCACTTTAGTGAATACAGAGCCCAAAGTGTTCTTTTTTAGATCTGTAAGCTCTTCCTGAAGTCTGAAGAAGAAGAATATTGTTATGTATTAAACTTGGAGATTTTACTAGGGCAAGCAAGGACAGAGGTGGTCATTAATGTGTGAAAAATATTCTCAAATATGACTTTGATCAGGTGCAATTGGGACAGGAGACCCAAACGAAAATTTAATCCAAACTATATTTTTCTCTATCATATTTCAGTTATTGTGTTAACATTTCAAGGTAACTTGGGAGGCAAAACAATTTGTAAGAGAAGGCAATCAAACCATAGAAGAAAAATGGGGGACACTTACCACAGTTCCAGCAGCTAATCAAAATGAATGGAGATGAAATTAGAAAAGGCAACAGCAAGCACTTACAGATCTTTACAGTAGTAGTCCCTTCTATGAAGGCTGAGGAGTCTATTAAAAAGAGATGGAACCTTGGTACCACAGACAATAAGACTCTGGTTGTTTTAATTCTGAATATTTCATGTACCTGTGGGTGGATCATATAGGTGAGTTTCTTCAAATCTAGGACTCAGGGCTTGATACACATAGTGGATGACCTAATGTGAATTTGTTAACACCTAGCTCAACTGAATCAGTGTGATTGTAGATGTGGAAGGCCCACGTGATGGTAGTTGCCGGCAGCATAAAAGGAGAACTGGAGGGAAGATGGTACGTTGTTGGTTCTACTGACGGATCTTGTGCTGGTTCTCCTGATATGAACTCAGGTGTTATCATTGTCCGAGGAACAGGGGCACTTACTGTCCTTGAGAATGGCTGTGGTTCTCTTGGAGGGAGCTCTTGCTCTTACCCTGAGCATCATTTCTTGGCTGAAGGCAGATCCATCAGCCAGTGGCATCAGTCCTTCATCCTGCTGGTGCAGACTTTCTAGCTTGTGCCA
This sequence comes from Ctenomys sociabilis, assembly GCA_004027165.1. Taxonomy (NCBI): domain Eukaryota; kingdom Metazoa; phylum Chordata; class Mammalia; order Rodentia; family Ctenomyidae; genus Ctenomys; species Ctenomys sociabilis. The sequence continues at coordinate 65,995 of PVKA01007058.1, forward strand.
CTGACCTTGGACTGTCACTGCACAGAACCTGGAAACAGAATTCCATGAGACATCATTATGGGCTCTTGGTCTTTAGCTGGACTCATGCAGGACATGGCTATGTGTTCAGAACTGGGCTATGTTCTTTGGGTCTCTCATATGTGGACAGATCTGCTGTGCTCCTCTCTGACTTTTGGGCTGAATATTACAAAGTGATCCTACAAGTTGTGTGTCCTGTATTGAATCTATTCCTCCTGAGAGGAAATAAAAATTGCAAGGAAAAACCACAAGGAAAATTAAGAGCTCTGACTAACACAGAAAACTATAGGAAATAGTAAAAGGACAATGATTTTAAACTCTCCGCAGGACATATCACCATAAGCTAATGTACAATATTCTGTCATATTATCCAGCAAATGTGGGTGCAGCATTCCTAGAAGAGGGTCCTGAAGGACCACAATGAGCAGGTATCTCTTTATAGGTACCAAAGCCAACTCCTGTTAGAAATGTTCCATGCATGACAACTGTGGATCTTTATTCTAGAACATTTTAATATTTGAGTTATATAAATACTTGAATGAAATTTCCCTAAAGTCTAAGGTTGGCAAATGATAAAATAAAAACCATGGAATTATATCCTACAAAAGTTCAGTCATTTAAAAATGAATTTAATTTTTTTTAATTCAAAGATATAGAAAATCATAATACAAATTGCCCTAGACAATCACATTTACTAATTTCTTTTTTTTTTTTTTTTTTTTGTCTTTTTGAGACAGGGTCTCACTGTGCAGCTCAGGCTTGCCTTAAGCTCACTTTGTAGCTCAGGCTGGTCTCGAACTCACAACAATCCTCCTGTCTCAGTCTCCCGAGTGCTGGGATTACAGGCCTGCGCCACCACGCCCGGCACATTTACTAATTTCTAAGAAAACAAACAAACAATGACCAAACAGATACAAATTGTCATTCTTTATTTGTGAAATGCTAAGTTCTTTGATTTGGGGATCCCTGATCTTAATTATGTGGAAATTATGCATCCAAGTAAATAGAGTTCTCATAGATTTCAGGTTTCAGCAAATAAACCAAACAATGCAAAAAGCCAAAAAGTTGGAAAGTCCTATAGCTTAAATAAAATATAGCACAATAGTCAATTTATAAAGTACAGATTCCTGAAGACATCAAACATTATATATTATTGTTCTCTCTTTCATAGGTCAATTCAATCTTTTGTAGAAAATACTTTTTAAAATAATCAGATCATTTACATTTAAAATTGTGTAATTAGCCAAACAATAATCATCAAGTACAAAAAAGGAAAAACAGGTTCCTGGTGTTACCTCCCAGAGACAAGAGCTCTTAATTTCCTTGTGGTTTCTCCTTGCAATTTTTATCTCGGAGTTTTTTTAATCCTTTTATATAATTATAATCACATTGGACATAGTTTTATCATTTAGTTATAGAAAATGATCCAAAATGAAAAGGCTATGAAAAGTATCTTCAGGCAAGTATCTGTTACGGTAGGATATTATCTATCTCAATTTAGAAAAAGATTGGCTTTTTCTGTAAAGATTAACAGTCACAAAAAGTAATTCTCATCAAATGAAATGCTCGAATTTTCCTGTGTAGCTTTGCTTTCAGGAAAATTACAACAGAATGCGGAAATAAGAAAAAAAAATATGGTCATATAATTCTTCCAACATAGTAGTTTATATGTTATAAGTTGTTTAGCTATTACTATTACTGGCTGTGTGAGCTACAGCTCGTGAGAACAGTACCGGTTATTTTTGTGAAGACTTCCACATGTATCAGTCGCAGCTTTAAAAGTATGCAAAGCATGTAGAATAAAACAGTAATATGTCCAAAATCTCAAAAGAGAAACATTTCAAAGAACTGTTTGGTCTCTCCCAAGTCACTTGAAAACATAAGTAACTGGATTTCTTGTTTAAGTTCTGTGGTAGTTGATACATGGTGTCAGATTGGCTGAATCTGCCCCAGCAGTTGTAGGTGTGGGGGCCTCGCCCCGCACGCAGGCAGGGCACAATTGGATCCACCCTGGGGCACTATTGGGCTGGGACTGCAGTGCAATTGGTTCCACCCTAGGGCCATGGGCTGCCCCCATGTGACTCAGCATAAAAAGTGTATAGAAGTAGGTGGGGAAGGCTTCCTGATCACCCTGCCCTGCTTTCTTGGAGAAGTCCTAGTAGTTGGACGAGCTCGATCTTTGCAGCCGCACCAGTTCCAAGGAGCTACAGTTCATGGAGCGCGGGACTTTGCAGTCACTTTAGAAGGAAGAGAGAGGCTTGATGGACGCCGCAGCTGCTGCTCCTCCTCTGCTCGTCATCGTCTTCTGCTGCCATGAACCGCTGTTATTTGCCTTGGAGCCAGCAGCATATGGACTGAAACCTCCACAAACTCTAAGCTGAATAAACCTTTCCTTCCTCCATTTTGAGTGAAATGGGTATTTGTCCCAGCAACAAGTAAAAAGTAACGAAGACAAGTTTCTAAGTAAAAGAAGCCACTATAGTTCTTTCACACTGAAACTTTCCCATCTGATTCTTCCCATTTTCAAGGTGTTCTATCATTAAGTAGTCTAGTGATACCTCAGAATATCCTTCTGCTAACCCTAACTAACTTGAATTTTCTTCTTGACCCTGCAGCCCTTCGAATGCAGCATCCCACTTCCTGCATGAGGAACTCTATATGGAGCTCTAGTAAGAATTTTCCACACTTAAAGAGCATCTCCCTCTTCATCAAAGTCAGTCATGCCCCACAACATTGCCAAGCCACTGCTCAGTTCTCTATACTACTTCTCTCATACATGATCTCTCTGTACTCCTGGAATGCTTCCTCTTCAGGGCTCCAGGATCTGTCTTTAGTCTGGAGTCTCAACAATGCCTTAGGCTATTTCCAGGCCTTTTCAGCTCTGTGTTCTTCCTCTGAAGGTTTCCAAGTATTTGTGCTTATTGTTGTCCTCCGTGAATTGGTTTACTACATGCACCTCCCAAACCAGTGGTTAGAAATAGCATCTGTGATGTTGACTGTAAATCATTATCCCCAAATCCGGCCTTTTGTAAACCTCCCCAGTCTCCAATGGATACACAACACATTTTTAAAATTTAATGTAGGAGAATAAGTGTATTGATCTCTCCCCATTTTATATTACACCATTGAGGGCAATAAACACTATCTGAAATCTACATTTCTCCATTGACAAACTCTCACTAAGAGTTGGGGAACAATTTCCATCAAGTTGCTACTAATACAAATAGCTTCTGAGCTGGCCTGATGGATGCTATTTCTATTTCTTGTGCTTCAAAATTTAGTTCTCACTCTTGCTCTTCCTCCATGTGAAGTTCCTTCAGCAGTTCTTCAGGTGGTATTTGCCTTGTCTTGAAGCCCAACTCTGACATTGTAGCGTGCAGTAGGTGTTCACCAACTGTTTGTGCCGCAGGATTTTCATGTAGACAAGGGGATGCAGAGTCCTTTTCCCCAGGAAGCAGCTTCTTTCATACATGCCCTGACTCAGCAGTGCCTCAGCAAAGCTGAGCACAGAATGTGGCATAGTTGCACACCCTGATACAAGTTTTGTGCCTTTTTTCTCCCTTGGATGGGCACACACTAACCTCTCCCAGTCTGGTTGGCTATAATTTATATCATAGGGTCACATCAGAACTACTCATCAGCATGCAGCAGCTAGCCCTCTACACTGTAAGAAGTTCCCTCCTGTACTCAGCCTGAGGTTCCCTACCACACTCCCACTTAGCAACAAGCTATTGTCCACCTTTCTCTCATTTCCAAGGGAAATTCATTCTCATTTCCATACACATATATAAGTTCGTAGAAGTACCTGCACTTGCACATAATCAGACATATTTGGAGAAAGCACACAGACATCACCCATTTTCATGTTTTACTGAAAGTATTCACTGAACCTAAAAAATCTTAGGTCACACACTGTATATTCTCAGCATATGAGTGAAGCCCAACCCCAAAAGATAAGTATGAAGCCACTCTACTGCCTCATGCCATGTCACACAAGCATTATTGATCCTTGAAAGGCACTTTGTCATTTTATATGCTTTTAGTCATTACTTTCTTCCTCTCATCCATTAAGTTGTATAATAGGCAGACTCATAGATAATTTCGGTATATTATTTCAAAATTATATCCTTCCTTTGCATAAGGATTTTGAGATTTAAAATGGAATTGGCTTATATACACATACAATTATTTATCCTGATTTAAACTGTATACATTGAGGGGCTGGCCAAATAGCTCAGTGGATTAAAGTACCTGAAAGAAGGCACAGGGGATTGGGGGTTCAATCCCTAGGCCTGCCATGCTGGCCCTGCCCCTGGGGCATGCTGAGATGGCAGTTGAGACTGGGCATGTACCTGTAATCTCAGTTCCTGGGAGGCTGTAAACAGGTGGATCAGTATGAGTGTGATCTAGTAGTGAGACCCTGAACACCCTAGAGACCTTTCCCTAAAATGTAAATAAATAAACTGTATATTTTGAGATCAATATTGTGTGAAACTTTTACCTGTTGTATTTTTTACAAAAATGCTACAGGGTATACCTATTCCAAATTTAACCCAACTAATAACACTGGAACAACCCTTCGCTATGACGAATGCCATTGTGAAGATCTCTCTGTCTTTGTGTCACTTATTAGAGAATATCTGTTGAAGATATACTCATAAGCTTTACTGTGATATAGTAAAATATTTGTAAACTTACCCTAACCAAGTAGAGTGAGGATATTGTCCCGAATCATTGCACCAGCCTCTAGTACCAGCAGCAGGGGATGGGGAGATGTAGCCCCCATCTCCTTCCACATTTGACTTCAAATTCTCATGTTTGAGGATCTAATAATTGTAGAGTAACACACATTCTTAACATTTGTTACCTAAGAAAATATACTGATCATGTTCTTACATTTGTAGGCTATGAGGAATTCTTCTCTATGTTGTTTGTCCTCATCCTATTGTTTGCTGTTGACATGAAGTTACTTTAAGCTTCCAGATTTTAACTTTATGTCAGCATTCCACATGATAAGGGTATTTTTCTATGTTTTCATCTGTCAATAAAGGGTGTCCAAACTATCTTTCGTTCAACAGAAATTCTTGGTTTTTCAATAAAGAAGTACATAAAATTTGACCTAGGGATTGTACATTTGCACATTTTAGGAAGGTCATCGTTACTTCTGAAATTGAAAACTTATTTTTTTTATTTAGTCTTTTTATTAGGATTAAAATTTCACATTTTCTATTTGGTTGTATTTCATCTTTATGGATGATTATATATATATATATATATGTATCTTCAATTTATGTAAAAGATTCCTAACATATTCCTAATAAGCTAACTCTTTCATCTGGATTAAGGATACTGTTATTTACATGAAGCTCTTTACATATCATTTTCTGCATCAGTGCATAATATTAGCCTCCTTTGTGGGAAGTTTGTACATGTACCTAATATATTTTCAGTCCTTTTTCCTCTCCTAGTTTTTCCCTCCCTCCCCGCTCCAACCATCTTTTGACCCCCATCCTCTCATTTCATGTATTCATAGAAAGAAGCCATTTTCCAGGATTCATTTTTGTTTGTACCTGCATCACACTCTGTGGTTTCCATATGTCTTCTTTGTCTTTCACCTTCTCTTACAAAGTCAGCCTTCCTAATCATCTGTTCCTGCTACTATTTACATTTCAATGATGTTTTCAATTTTTTTTGCAAACAAAAATGAAACTTTTGGAATCTCACTGAATCAGCATATGAATTTCAGAATAATTGGTAACTTTGTAAAATCAGTGTCCTCCTTTGCAAGGTCATTTCCTCCTTTCCATAATTTAGATTATGTCCCTTATCCTTTTCTGATATTTTACAATTTTCTTCATGGCTGTCTTCTGCAGGCTTAATTCTTGGTTAATGTTCAGTTTTGTTGTTAATTGTTTCTGATTTCTACTTGAGCAGCCCGGTTAGTGTTAATCAGTAGAGCTATGCCTTAGTTACTAGGGGCTGCTAGATTGGTGTATTCTGCCACAGAATAAGCTAGCAAGAAAACAGTGTCCACCTTGGGCCTGATGTGCCAGCCCCACCCCCAGGGCATGCTCACACAGCACCTGAGACTGGGTGTGGTAGAGCACGCCTGTAATCCCAGCTCCAGGAAGGCTGTAAACAGGAGGATCACTATGAGTCCAATCTAGTAGTGAGACCCTGAACAACCTGTAAACCCTTCCCTAAAATACAAAAGAAAGAGAGAGAGAGAGAGAGAGAGAGAGAGAGAGAGAAAGAAAGAAAGAAAGAAAGAAAGAAAGAAAGAAAGAAAGAAAGAAAGAAAGAAAGAAAGAAAGAAAGAAAGAAAGGAAACAGCATCTACATGGAGATGAACTGCCCGACACTGAAGGTCGTCAGGCCTGCTGTGATCTGTGTTCACCTCCCCGTCCCTGTTCCTCCTCAGTCCTATGGGACTGAGATAAAGTGGCCCTGTGCAGAATAAAACACATACCAGGAGCAAAATACCTGCAAAATACTGAGTCCAAGATACTCCCAAGCTCACAGAGGTGCTCTTAGAAAAGCCAGATATATGTCCGTCTTCGAAGACAAACATGATTTATTACTTTACAATGTGCACAAGTCTTACTCAGAGGAAATAAGGACTAACTACCTGTTCAAATTTCTAGAATGGAACCTTCTTGCAGAATACTTACATCAACTACAAGTTCTTATGTACAAAAGATGTACACAGTGTAGAACACAGGAGACAGAAAAGTTCCTTCAACTATCTAATTATCTCTGATACAACTATAGAGAAAGGATGTTGCTGTTCCTTCATCTGATAAATGGTAAGCTTAATGAGTTTTCTTGTACAATTAGTCATTTTTTTAAATTTGGTTCATCCTGTACCATTTTTCTTATAGTATACTTATAATATGCAAAAGAAATATATAATATCATTTTGGAATGTTGTCATGACTGGCTTTTTCTACTTAAAACTTATAATATTTTAAAAGACATATAGCAAAAGTCTTTGTAAACCAATATAGTAACATTTCTGATGGGTCCATCACCCATACAGTAGTGCCATTCACTACACCCTCTGGTCTCTGTCTTGTTCTGTGAAAAGTATCTTCATCTGTTATTTCTGAGTCAACTTAGCAAGTTTCACAGAGCTCAAAAATACCAGTGTAGCTTGAAAACAATCCTTTAACTCTATAATCATTATATTTCATCTACTAAAAGTATTCGAGAGAAACACTACAATTTCTAAAATAGCTTGTGCTTTAATAACCTACCCTTATTATATATGCAAATTATATGATAATATTCATTATTTTGGGACATCACATTTGAATCTCTAAGGTGGCACTGTTAATTTAAGTTTTCTATGTACAACAGGACTTTATTCAATTACTTTTATGATTTTTTTGTTTTTATTGTTTTGTTTTTCTGCAAAATAACGTAATTCTGTGTCTTCCCAAGCATTTGTTTTCTTTTTCTTTGCCTTTTTTATTTCTAATGATGAAATCTTTCCAAGGTATAAGTTTTGTTCATATTAATCTATTTTTTTTAATTCTTTAATTTTGACATTGAATTTTTACTTCAGTTTGCTGAAATTTTCTCACTATGTTAAACCACTTCTTTTCATGGAAATATTATCACTTTTTAAATACATCAATGCAAGGGGCAAGGGAGATGGCTCAGTAAGATAAGCGCTTCTCTGGCAAGCGTAAGGGCCTGAAGTCAATCCCAGGTTCCACAAAAAATAATAAATAAATACATCAATGCATTCCCAACCCATTTCCTCTGGTACAATTTAGGATGTAAATTAACCTTCTAAGTACATCTTTTGGTTAGAGTGGGAGATCATGATTACAAATACAATGCTTCTCCATTGTTCAAAATGATATGCCATTCTTTTGTTCTAAAATATTTCTATTGACACTATATTTCTACCTTCTTAACCTAGAAATAATTGTTTGCCAGGGAACTGCAATCAACTTGTGTCCTAAATAAATCTCATTTTTTCAGAGGCTTGCCATGTAAAATCACTGTTCCTAGCACAATTAATCTCCACCTTTTCATCAAAGCATGGTGTTCCCACACACAGATATAAATGTAATGTCACCCTTTCATGCACCTGCCACCTGATTCATCCATGACAGATGGAATTCATTGCAAATAAAGGAAAAGAAGCAAACATCTGATTTCTAGAAGTAACGATTCCAAGTTTTTCCGGAAATAAATATAAAATTCCTCTGTATTCTGCTCCAGGATGCTGTCTTGATAGCTACATCGTGTTGTTAGTCAAGGGTCTCTGTTGGTCTCTAGTGCCACGGGACACTCACCCTATTTCCCTGCCTAACACTCTCTGGACAGCACCAATACTTTACTCAGATTAAAGTCTTTATCTTTATTAGTACAGCATTATCATCTTGCATTAGTCAAGGCTTTATTAGAGGAACAGATATAATACAAGGAACAGATGTAACACAAGATGTACAAATGTGTAAGAAAGTACAAAACTGGTTTATGTTGGTCAGCTGTAGGGTCAGATGAGGAAGCATGCAGAGGGCGTCTGCACACCCGAGACTGAAGGATTCGGTCTCAAGGTCTGAAGCTCAAGCTCACTGCCGTGTTCAGTGCAAGTCTCTGTCAGTCAGCCAAGGAGTATGATATGGAGGGTTGAAGAATTTGCACTGGAAGCTGAAGAGTCTGCGATAGAAGCTGAAGGACCCAAGCTGGAGGCTGAAGAGTATGCACTGGAAGCAAGAAGATGAATTCCAAGCTGAATGTGACGACTGAAGTCCTCTCAAGAAGTGGAAGGGATTCTCAACCCCTTTACATGCCGTTTTTGTGCTGAGTCACTCTGGGGTAGGCCCTCCATGACATGTTGGGCGGGGTCTCCAAGGCCCAGGACGTGGAACCGCCCACGAAACCCAGCCACGTTGACACAATACAACAACCACTGCACCTCTGATTAGAAGATTTGCTTAGCGCTGTTGACAATTGTTTCTTTCTGTCCTTTACTATTTATAATAGCAGCATTCAGCATACAAAAATAAAGCCAACCATAGCTATGACATATTTTGAAACTTTTTTATAGTTTTCACTTAATGCTATTTTCATAAAACTATGATCTGACACAGAGGCTGTCATGCTTTGGTGTTGCTAGTATCTCACATAAATCATTTTTTGTGACAGTGGTGTCCATATTGGCACAATCAAAATCATGAAAAATAATGGAGTCTGGACAATATATATATATATATATATATATATATATATATATATATATATATATATATGTATATATATTCTTTTACTTCAAAGTGGTTTTGATATAAAGCAGAGGGACAACAAATCATTAGCATATAGATTATTTCTGAATTAAATGACAATGCTCAGGCCTCCAATTATTTTCATCAAGATTATAATCTCTTCATCCTAGTCACCAAGTTATTTTGCTTCTGTCACAATACATTCCTCATTGAGTCTCCTTCAGTTTCTCCTCACAAAAATCCATTCATTTCCTCTCCATGAATGTATGAAAAATGGAAATAATGTAGAACAATTATAATAACTGCATCAGCACAACTCAGTATCTGAGCTCAGTTTCCTCCAACTATTCCTGTGAAAAGAGTAGGAAACATTGCAAATCTCCTACGGTTCATCATAACTACAATCAAATATAAATAAATATTTTTCCTGCTCAACTTCATGTCTATGTGCCTTTGTAATTCATTTTACAAAACAAGAATAATAATCAACCAATGAAATTCTACTTCAAGAAATCACTTGACACTAACATCTGTGTGAGGCAGGTGACTTTTTAATTCCAACTTCAAGGTGAGGCATTCAAGCCAAAGAGGTGAAGTAATTTGTCTAATGATCTACAATTACTAAGAAGTGGAGTGAGAGTAGGAATTTGGCATCTCATGTTGAACAGGACACCCTCAGCCACAAAATTGGACTTGCAGCATTTAGAAATTCTGTTATTGTTTACAAACATGTTGTGAATGTAAATTCATTTTCACATTTGTTTTGTTTTTGACATGGTACCCAGGGTCATTGTATGCCTCTAGCCCTTTAAAATTTTCCAATTTTGCTTCAGTACTTTACTAAGTAGCTCAAGTCTCCCTTGGAAATCATGATCATCCTGCCTCAGCTTCCCAAGTAGCTATGATTTCAGTGTGTACTAACACTCTGGGCTTGTCCTTATTATTAAATTAACTATACTACAGAATTTGTATTAATTATACGGAAGTAACTTTTACTTTATACTACTTATGATAACTATTGAGCTAAACCTGCATGTATACTTTTATTTATTTATTGTAAATTCTTATAAGTTGTCTTATGAAAAGGTATTGAGTTCCTAAGCTCTTGATGTATCATTCTCCAAAGGGAGCTCACACACACTTACTATCTTGCCACACCCTCTTGGGCCCTAATTCCTTCATGTTCTCTAATCTCTGTAGAGCAATTTTGAGCATCATTTTTTTTTCTGGTTTGCTTTGTAAAATTCTTTAGTCTTTTACCTTTATACTCAGATGTCTAAAACTCACAAAGAAAATTATACATATTTATGGTATGTGGTATGGTATTTTGAAATATATATGCTCTGCAGCAAGACTCACTCAAATCAACACACGCATCACATTACATTTTGTTTGTTGTGGGAACACTGAAAATACACATTCTTAGCAATTTTCAAGTACATAGCATACTTTGCTATTTGAAATCACCACTTGTTAAAATAGCTCTTTGGAATTTCTTCTGTTGAGTAGTTTTAATGTAAAAATATAAATCCTGGTCGGCTATGGTGGCACACACTGGTAATATCAGCACTTGGGAGGCTGAGGCAGAAGGATTACTACAAGCTCCAGACCAGCCTCTCCTGTGTTCAAGGTCAGCCTCAACTGCAGAGGGGGACCTGGCCTCAGAAGAAATTAGATAAATAAATAAATAAATCCATCCTTACGATTAGGAAATACATAAGAAACACCGAGCATGATGTTCTTTTATCACAGTGGAATATAGCTTGTATCTAGACTGTATCTTTCCCTCCTACTGTTTTTAACTGTCTTCCTTATATTATCAATTTTTTAAACTACTGCATTCATAGGCTGATAGTTTTATAAGACTGCTCTGAATGTACTTAAAAGTGCAGGTGAGAATGTAACCTTAGGCATGATTTGATGACAGTGCCTTATTACAAGTGCTGTAGGTTCACCAAAGCAGGGCCTGTTAGCAAGAATGGGGCTCCTCCAAGGAAATGTATGCACTAGAAAACATATCTGATATATGTTTTCTAACATATATATATATATATATATATATATATATATATATATATATATATGGTATTTGGTGCAGGGTCTCACTACACAGCTCAGATTCATAGTGATCTTCCTGTGTTCAGCCTCCCCAGCTCTGTGATTACAGTCATGCACCCCCATGCCCCATCTCGGTGGCTGATTCAACACGCCAGGGGCCGGCTCAGCATGTGGTGCAAGGGATCAAACTCCAGTCCCTACGCTTGCTTAAGCAGGTGTTTAGCCAGCTGAGCTATCTTCTGGCTGGCCCACAAATTTTAATATTGCTAATTATGACCATACATAGTATTTTTGCCTGGACGACAGAAGAGTGCACATCCTCACTAGCTATGATAAAAGTTTAAACTATGCCTCTATTTTATTATTCAGGTGAAAACAGTTTTGGATAAGCCTAGGACCCACAAATCATAAGAATTATGGGTAAAAATAATAAATATTTCTCTTAGTTAAAGAATATTCCCATAAAATGTTTTTTTTTTTTGTAATTTCAGAGAAGCATCTCCAGTACCAGTAAGACATAAAACCAACTTTTCTGTTTAAGAGCCATTGGAAACCAAGAAATCTGTAATATTGATTCTCATTGCTTGATTTTGTAGAGTAAAATGAATCTGGAACATATGAGGTCCTAAAGGAAGAGAAGCACTGGAATGAAAAGTCAGAACTGGAGAATTCAGTTGCTGATAGTTCAGTGCACTTAAAGAAGTTTCAGATTCAGAATTGCAGTTCTTTACGTGTACAGTGAGTGGCTCGACATTGATGGAAAACCTGCTCAAGGCCCTATCTGAGTGAACTAGGAGTTCACTGCCCCTGCAACTGAAAATCATTTGCACTGCAGAGTTTTGAGCAAAAGTTTCACAGAAATGCTGAAATCCCAAAGATGGGTGGCTCTGGTGATGAAATAAAAAGTGAAATATATCCACTGGTGTTTAGAGTTTGTTCCTTCTTCCTTCTTTGACCTCCCTGCAGTAACTGTGCAGGATTGGTGTGCTTTTGTTTTGGGCAAGTGTGTCTTAATCCAAAAACAAGGATTACATCAAAGGAGGAGGCCGTTGTGCACTTTCTTTCTTAGCACCCTGAGACATGTTATTTTGTGTTTAAGGACAAAAAAAGAAGCAAGAGAGAACAAAACATTTTATAACTAAGGTTGGCTGTGACAGGAATATCAAACATGAATTGTGGAAATTAACTATTCTTTACTCAGTTTTAGGGAAATAATAGCAATTTTTGATGAAAGTGATTGAAAGGGGCAGTTACTGCTGTTGTACTTTCTTGTTCAAAGTATAGTGACAAGAAAGAAAATTACTGCACTTATATATTGCATTTGTTTGTTTTGTGCCAGAAGTAAACTTAGATTTCTTTCTCAATTTTCAGCTCCTGAAGTGTTAGGATTTACTTCAAGTAGTTGTTTGGGAAATTGTTTTCAATTATCTCAATAAGCTTGTTTCTTCAGGCAGCTGAGAATTTGACTTTCTGGAGCCTTCTATTTGCAATAAATTGGCTCACCAATGCGTCAGCCTGAAGAATAATACATCAATCTGGACATTTTCTTAGGGTTAAAGGGGGAAAAAATGACTATTTTGGCAATGATAGAACAATCAGCCTGACAATAGGAGAACTCCTTTTATTCACTAGTGCTAATTCAATAAATATTTACTGAGTAAAAATGGACCAAGCTGAATTTTAAGTAAATGAAAGGATTTCAGATATAGTACCTGGACTGAAATGATAGTCTGGACATTCTTTTCAACAAATGGAAGATTTACTATTTCAAAACTCAGGGAGAGGACTCATTGTTATACATGAGAACTGAGATACAACTGAGCAAAGTAAAAGATAAGAATATTCCCTGTGGCTGAGAGATACTGTAATTATGACAAAAGATCAATACAATCTTATCGTCTGCCCTAATTATGTCACTGGCAGTGCTTTCATGTTTTTTTTAAATAAAATGAATACATAGACTTACTTCCCAATTTTCTTAGATCTGCTTGCAGTATTTTATATGTTTACTATTACTTAAAAGTATCCTTTAAAGGACTAGGGAGATAGCTCAGTAGAATAAGCTCTTGCCTGTCAAGTGCAAGGTCCTGAGTTCAATCCCCGGTACCACAAAAAATAAAAATAAAAAGTATCCTTTGACACTCATACCCCAAAAATTACATGTACATTTCTCAGTTTTTGGTTGTGAAGAATTTAAAACATTTTTTTATTCTACCAAGTTCCATCCTTATAATCCAGAAAGAAGTCACACGCTGTAAATGCCACAAATTGAATATCTGGCTGTTTCTTTGCTCATGTTTCATCCCCTCTCACAAAAAGATGTGCAGTGGGCATGACTGAGTGGCTGACACCCCTCAAAGAGAAAATCATAGTGCTCCAGAATCTCAAACATCCTTATTCCATCAACATGAGCCTAAATCAAATTACCATGTGTGCCCCTTTTACATATCTATTATGGGATACCTGGGTTGTAGAGCTCCTTGCAGATGTACAAGTTTGAGGAATTTCCAACATGGTACTGGTAACATCAAAGCTGGAGAACAGAACATATCTTTGTAGGCAAAGATGAACATTATCA